>CABHPR010114616.1:0-13419 GCA_902168415.1 Peromyscus melanophrys | reverse complement strand
TGTGTGTGTGTGTGTGTGTGTGTGTGTGTGTGTGTGTGTGTGTGTGTATGCACGTGACTACAGGTGCCCCTGGAAGCCCAGAGGCATCAGAACCCTGGAACTGGAGTTACAGGTGGTTGTGAGCTGCCAGACATGGGTGCTAGGATCCTCTTGGATCCTCTGCAAGAGCAGCACATGCTCTTGACCACTGAGCCATCTCTTCAACCCCCTTTTCTGTTTCTTAGGTTTTTGAAACAGGGTCTTGGCTATGTAGCCTTGGCTGGCCTGGTACTTGCTACATAGCCCAGGGTGGTCTTGAACTTTCAATAATTCTCCTGCTTCAGCCTTGTAAGTGCTAGGAGCTGGGCATGATGCACATGGCATCATGCCCAGCTCCTTAATATCAATCTTGAGTCCTTCAAGGCATCAACTATGCTAGTCATCAGCTTGAACTTCCTAAAATGAGTAAGTGACAGACTCACTTTTCCTGTTTAAAAAAACAAAACTTTTCAGTGGTCCTTTACTAGAAAAGGAGCAATCAAAGCTCTAACATGCCCCAACCCCTACAGGCTCTAACTTTCATTGTCAATTCCCCACAACCTTCAAATCCACCAGCCAGCCCTCCCTGTGGTTTCTATTATCTGTGTCTTTTGCAGTTAGTTGTCTCCACCAGAAAAGCTGTCTTCTCCCTCCCTGCCTTGGTATCTCCTCCTCAGTTTTCAGTACTCTGATGGCTTTTTTGTTTTATTTTTTCTTCCAGAAACTTCTCTGAATTTCTAACCCAACAAAGTGCCATTTGCTCTAGGGTTCCTATGCATTTTCTCTAGTGATATTTACTGACCACTTTATTTACCACCCAGTAAGGTAATAAATAGTCTGTTTGCGTATAGCCTATCTCCATTATATTTTCATTTCCTTGAGAAGAGGGATTGCAGCCAGGCAGCGGTGTCGCACGCCTTTAATCCCAGCACTTGGGAGGCAGAGCCAGGTGGATCTCTGTGAGTTCAAGGCTAGCCTGGTCTACAGAGCAAGATCCAGGACAGGCACCAAAACTATACAGAGAAACCCTGTCTTGGGGGGGAAAAAAAAGAAAAGAAGAAAAAAAGAGAGAGAGAGAAGAGGGATCGTGTCTTACTTGTACACATAGTACCCAACAAAATACTAAATCAAAGTTTACTGCATTAATGTTGACTCCAACTTCATGTCCACAATATCATGAAAAAGACTAGTCAGGAAACTAAGCTTTCACGTCAATTATACTTAAAGGAAAACTAAACTTTTTTGAGTCAGGCAGGGTCTGACTATGTAGCTCTGGCTGCCCTAGAACTCTCTAAGTAGACCAAGACAGACTTGAACTGACAGAGATCAGCCTGTCTCTGCCTCCCAAGTGTTGGGACTAAAGGCATGTGCCACCACACCCAGCTGGAAAACATGCTGAGTTATAAGAAAGTGTCCATCATGTGGCAGATATTATGCTAGGTTCTGTATAAGCTAAGTGTCATTCTGGAAAAATCACACAACTCCTGAGCCTGTTTCTTCATTTTGCAAAATAATCTCCAGGGCTACAAGAATTAAGGAAGATAAAAGAAGATATCCTGTATCTTAGCCCAGGGCTACTTCTTGTCCTTTGCTGATGAATCTATGCAGTTGTGTTACATAACCCCCCACACACTGTATCTCTAGTTCCAATCAAGCCCTCATCTTCTCCCAATATATGCCATCAGAACTTTTTCTGTCATTTTCAGAAACATCCTTCTCAGACATGCTCGTAATGCACACCTGTAGTACCAGTACTTGGGAGGCAGAGGTAGAGGAATGCTGCCAAGTTTGAGGCCAGCTTGATCTATGAGTTCTAGGATAGCCAAGGTTACATAGGAGACCCTGACTCCTCGCTCCTCTACAAAGTCTACAGAGTCCATCTACCCAACAAAGTCACCAGGCATATTTTATACTGGGCACAGTGGCTGACATAGCACCTGCTGATGATAAGCTGCTAATTCAAACAGTCTTTTTTTTGGGGGGGAGGGCAGAAGCAGGAGGACTGGGAGTTCAAGGCTAGCCTGAACTACACAGAGAGATCCTGATTCAACAATAACTAAATACCCTAAACTCAGTTTAACAATTTGTAGTATATTCCAGGGATAGGGATGTGACTCACTTGGTAGAGTGCTCACCCAGCCTGCAGGAAGTCCTAGGTTCAATCCCTAGCATCCACGAACCAGGCATGGCAGTGCATACCTGCAATCCCACCACTCAGAATGTTAAGGTTGCCCATGGCTACACAGTGAGTTTGAGACTAGCCAGAGAACAGTAGACATGAGAATGTCCAGAGTCCCTGGAGCTGCAGTTATACGTAGTTATGAACCATCAGATGTGGGTGCTGGGAACCAAACTCTCTCTGATCCTCTGGTGGAGCAACAAGTGCTCTTAACCAGTGAGCCATCTTCCCAGTCCTACAGTGAAAGTACCATTTACCTGGGTGGATGATAGAGTGGCCTGCTTGTAAAACAGGATTCTTAAAAAGTTACAGGTAACCTTGCTCTGTCAGCTCAGAAAGCAGTATAAATTTTATAAATGCAGCAAACAGTTTAGTTTCTGTTGAGTGTGGGGTTGGGGGAAGAAATTCAGTTTTGCTGACAAGTGGACCAAAGGTTTCTCTCTGGCTGTGAAAAATGGAATGTTTTTATGAATGATTTAATAAGATCTGACACAAGTCATAGGAAAATTTAGATGTTCAAGTCAGAAAGGCAGAAATAAATTCCTAAATACCATAGCACAACAGCAGTATGCCTATTCAGTATGTTAATTATCACCAGGTTTCCATCTGAGAAAAGACTAAAAGGTCCCCCTGGCATTCTGCCAAACTCATCTGAACGGGATTCTAGTGCATCTAGTAGAATAAGATTGTGTGCAATCCCTGGCTTCTCCCACGTTCACCATCTTCCACAGTATCAAAAGCTGCCAGTGTGAACCACCCCAGGGTCTCCCCAGTTTCAAGGGTTACCTCTGTTGGTTTCAGGCTCATCGAGTATCACAAAGGAATCTTCATCAGCGCCCAGCCGTGGCTGGATGGAAACATCCACTCCCAGCTGTCTGAGTCGGTCCACAGTGAATCTTCTCACCTTTTCCGGGGGCGCAGCTACTGACAACTTAGTTCTCTGCTCCAGCTCTGTCTCTTTCGAGTCTCTTTCTTCTGTGTTTTTCAGTTTTTCTCCTTCAAGCATGTGAGGGTCAGATGCTGTGAGTTCCCCAACCTGATACCCCTCATTGTCCTTGTTCCTGGAGATGGGGGATCCCTGCTGTGACACTGATCTGTCCCCAGGAGGTCTGTCATCACTGTGTTTCTCAGTCTCCTCAATTTCCAGCTCTCTGTGTCTTACCAGCTCCTCCCCATGAGCCTCATCTGATCCAGCAGTGATCCCAGCTTCTTCAGAGACCTCAGGGAGAACGCTAGCTTCCGTTGCAGTCTCTGCACCTGTTGTCTGCTCAGAGCCTTTGCTGGGGCCATCAGCATTTACTCCAGCTGCATCTGCTGCGTTTATGGCTTCCTTGTAATGGCCTGACTGATACTTACATGACCTAGAAAAGGGGAAACGAGCTGGAATTGAAGATTCTCAAAATTCTCACTGTGAAACACTCTCATCCCTCAACACAGAATGAATCGTTTAAATCAGTTTTAAGGGACTAAGGAGTCTGAACTTTATACCAGATGCTACAAAACTGAATATTCACTAAGACTATAATCACAAGGAAAGTAGGTTCTTACTTTAGCAGGGCCATGGCATTTCCCTGGCAAGTGGGCCGGGGTTTACGTTTGAAGAAATCATGAATAGTTTTATTCTCAGGCATATGATATGGAAGATTAAGTGCAGATTCTAAAAAAATGGAACAAAACAAGGAAATACTCAAGTGTATATTCTGAAATGTCACTTCATACTCAGTTAATCAAATAGTATAAAACAAAGCTATCATGAGAAACAGAAAACAATCCTGCTTTACCGGGGGCAAGAGCAAACACAAGCAAGCCCCTTAGAGACCCCTGGCTTCTGTGTTTATTTTCTTATGAAACAGGGTCATGTTGCGTAACATGGGCTAGCCTAGAACTTGCTGTGTAGTCTGTGCTGATCTCAAGCTCTCAATCCTCCCAGCTTCAAACACGTTAAGGGCCTTGGACCATATGCCAGGCAAAATAAACTAGAATGATTTTAACAAATATATTTTCTTGGATCACATTTCAAACTTATCGAGTCTGAATCATTGTGGGGCCTAAAATTCTATACATTTCAAAACTTCCTACAGGGATTGTGTCGCAGTCAGTCCACAGACAACAGAGGATTCGAGGTCAGTTCCCAGAACCCATGTTGGGTCAGCAGTTCACAACTGCCTATAACTCGAGCTCAAGAGGATCTGACTTCCTCTGGCCTCTGGGCAACTACACTCACATGCACCCTTCCATATACCTACATATACAAATAGTTTAAAATTTAATAGACATATATATAGATATATACATAGCTATCTTAAAAACAAAGTTTCTCCTTTAGTTCTACCTCAATTCTGCAAACTTTCTGTTTATATTAGTGGTCCATGGGCTTGAGAACAACATTTATCAAGTTTAACTCTAAATTTCCTATTGCAATGTGAATTCACATTAGGAGTGTTAGCAGACCAACTCCCCAGTATCCAAGTTGGGCTGACCAAAACAAAACAAAACAAAAAACCTCAACAACAACAACACCCATGATTCACCTCAAAGTTTACCCTACTGGTTTGTATTACCTCGGACGAGACGCTGAGTCTCACTATGCAGCTTTTTTAAGGCTTCTTTACTTAACTTCGCTGCCTTCCTTTCCTTAAAACAAAATAAAACAAAAGGTAAAACTACATTAATGGTGTTTTCCAGAAAGATATTTATCCCTAAGAGTTTTTCTCTCCAAGAAAATAGGAGAGAAGAAAGAACAGGCACTAATAAACTCAGTACGAGCATAAAATGTACTTATTAGCAAGTCTCAGGAGATAAATTCAACCCAATGATATTTCTGTTCCTTCCATGTACAAAGAAACCTTAGAGGACAGAGAGATGGCTCAGTGGTTAAGAGCTCTTGCAGAGGACCCAGGTTCAGTTCCCAGCACCCACATGGCAGCTCGAGGTCCAGGGAATCTGACGCCCTCTTCTGGGCACCAGGCACTGCATGCACGTGGTACACAGACATATATACAGGCATGGCACATACACATAAAGATAAATCTTTAAAAAAGAAAGAAGTAAATAATAAAAGAAAGATTTGGGTTACCAAGGAAATCAAATAAGATAAAGTGTTTATCTATGAGAAATGCACAGTCTCCTGTGGAAGAGATCAATATAAATACTGCGTAGGACTGTCTTACCTTCCTCCCACTGCCTTTAGAAAACTCATTTTCTTCTTCTAATGAAAACGTCTCACTCTCCAGGCATGGTTCCTTTTTCTAGAAGATTGCAAATCAGCAAAAACTAAACTCAGATGAAAAGATGTTTTTCTCTTGGTGGTGCAAGGAGTTGAACTCGGGGCCCAGCACATGCTAGGCAAGTGTTCTTCCCCTGAGATACATCCCCAGCCCTCAAATTTTGTTTTGAGACAGGGTCTCATCAAATTTCCCAGGCTGACCTTGAACTTACAATTCTCCTGCCTCCCAAGTATCTGGGATAACACAACTACCAGGGCTGACAAAAGGATGTTTCTTACTACATTATACTACTTTACTCTTAAATTAATAATTACCAGATAGAAACGTTTCCTACTGTGCTTAGAAAAAAGGTAGATACAAATGGAATCAGAACCCTAACCTTTCTATTTACATATTTCCTAAAAAGGGAAATGACTTCTAGGGAACTGGAAAAACAATCCCTCTTTTTATGGGGACTGGAAATATTAAACCAGCAGTTAAGAGCACTTGTTTTTGCAGAGGACCTGTGTTCAGTTCCTAACACCCATGCTATAGTTCACAGAAGTTTATAACTCAAGTTCCAGGGAATCCAGTGCCCTCTTCTGGCTTCCACAGGCACTACATGCACATGGGGCATATATACACATGCAGTGTATACATTCATACACATAAAATAAAATCTTAAGAAAGAAAGTAAATCCTTTGTGGTGGTCGATTTTTGTCAACTTGACATGAATCTAGACACATCTTAATTGAGAAAATGCCTTCACAAGACTGGCCTGCAGTGAGCTGGCTTTCTGGAGCCCACTACCTATGGTGGGACACCTTCCTCAGCCGTGATGCAGCGGGGAAGGGCTTGGTTCTGCCTCTACTGAATGTATCAGGCTTTGCTGACTCCCTTTTGGAGGGAATGGGGAGTGGATGGGTGGGGGGAAGGCTGGAGAGGGGGGAGCAGGAGGGATGAGAGGAGGATCTGTGGCTGGTATGAAAAATAAATAAAAAAATTTTCTTAAAAAAAAAAAAAAAAAAGATTGGTCTGCAGGCAAGTCAGTGTGGGTACCGTCTTGATTAATCCTTAATGGAGGAGAGGCCCAGTCCCCTGTGGGAGGTACTGTTCCTGGGAAGGTGGTCCTGGCTTGTATAAAAAAGCAGGCTGAGCAAGATATGGAGAGCAAGCTAGTAAGCAGCACTCCTCCATAACTTTTGCTTCAGTTCCTGCCCTGACTTCTCTTCATGCTGGACTACAAGTGTAAGCTCAAATACACCATTTCCTCCCCAACATGCTTTTGGCCATGGTGTTTATCATACCAACAGAAAGCTAACTAAAATATTCCCTTTTTTTGTTTGACCTTTTTATTTGTGTGTGTGTTTGTACGCATGAGTGCACATTTGCTGTATATGCATGTTTATTTGTGCACTGGTATATACATGGAGGCCAGAGAAGGCTGGCAGGTCTCCTACTCTATTGCCTCCACCTTGCTGTCTTGAGACAGGGTCTCTTCACTGAATCTGGGACTAGGCTGATCACCAAGTCCTGGCAATCTTCCTGCCTCTGCCTCCCACACATTGCTTTTTTTAATCTGGGTCCTGGAGATTTGAACTCTGGTCCTCATGCTTGAGCAGCAAGCAATATTGCCCACTGAGCCAAAGTGCAGAAGACCCAGATTTGATTCTCAGCACCCACAAGGCAGCTCACAACCATCCGTAACTCCTGTACTAGGGGATCCGATGTCCTCTTCTGGCTTCCATGGGCATTGTACCCATGTGGTACACGGAATATATGAAAGTAAAAACCCCCATACATAAAAACAAATCTTTTAGAAATTAAGTTTAAAAAAAAAATGAAAGTTGCAAGAGTAAATCAAGAAACCAAGCAAAGATTGGAAATGGTGGGCTAGGCTGGGACGTTCTTCACTTGCCTTGTGATTTTTCACTTTGTTTTTCACAGCTGCCCTTATCGACTCTAATGACTCTTCATCTTCCAAGGGAGAGTCATTTTCTTCTTCCAAACCTGTTTCAAAAAGGTCACTATCTTCAAGACGACAGCCACTGTCATTAAGCGGCTGGTCTGCATCACTTTCCTAGACAATAAAGAAAAGGCATAATCCAATCATTTTAAAGTCTAGCATTTCACAACATCATATGACAATTTGAAACAGACCACAAAGCCCACCTTTCATCAACAGACAATATAGCTCATCTAGAACATTCTCACTGGTTCCTATCCTACACTTACCCTCTGAAATCAAAGCTGGATTTTTGTTTGTTTGTTTGTTTGTTTTTGTTTTTGGAGCCAGGGTCTCTCTGTGTAACAGCTCTGGCTGTCCTGGAACTCACTCTATAGATCAGGATGGCTTTCTGCCTCCTGAGTGCTGGGATTAAAGGTGTGCACCACCACCGCTCGGCTAACAAATGAACTTTTGATTGATGTGTGTTTTTTAAAAATCATCCCTTCAAAGTCAATTTCATCAGAGGAGCAGTAACAAAGAATTACTACAAGAACACACCAAGAAACCAGAAACCCATCTATTTGGAAGTGTCTTTCATGCATCCACAATGGCAAAGAAGATCAAATAATTGTAAATTATATAACCATCATTCTTTATGCAAAGCAGTCAATTTAAAACTATATTTTGTATGTAAAAACAATTTTAGGAACTAAAACCTACATTTTTAAACATTAATCTATCTGAAAAAAAATGACACCTAATTACCTTAACAAGTACATACGTAAAATATTCATACATACTCCAGGATATATTGTTCACCCTTAAAGATGAAATTCTGTCATTTGCAGCAATGTTGTCGGGACTAGAGGACTGTGGTAGTTTGAATGTAATTGGCCCCGTAATCCAACAGGGAGTGGCACTATTAGGAGATATGGCTTTGTTGGGTATGGTCTTGTTGGAGGGAGTGTGTCACTGTGGGAATGGGCTCAGGTTTCCTATGCTCAGGATACGGCCCTGTGTCTCAGTCAACTTCTTGTTGCCTGCAAGATGTAGCACTTGGGCTACCTCTCCAGCACCATGTCTGCCTGCATGCTGCCACGCTCCCTACCATGATGATAATGGACTAAACCTCTGAAACTGTAAGTGAGCCACCCCAATTAAATGTTTTCTCTATAAGAATTGCCTTGGTCATGGTGTCTCTTCACAGCAATAGAATCCCTAACTAAGACAAGGACATTATGTCAAACTAGAAAGAGAAACATCACATGTCCTCACTTATATGTGGAAATTAAGAAGTTCATTTTGGGCTAGAATGATGGCTCAGCAGTTAAGAGCACTTGCTCCTGTTGCAGAGGTCCCAGGTTCAGTTCCCAGCATCCTTATCTGGTGGCTTCCAACCAACTTTAACTCCGTTCCCAGAGGATCTGACACCTCTGACCTCTACAGGCACCTGCACCACCCAGATGGTGCACATGAACTCACACAAGCACATACACATTAAGAGAAAAAAAAATTAAAAAAAAAAAAAAAAAAAAGAGTAGAAGAGAATAGCAGGGCCTTGGATGGGTTATAGAGAGATACAGTCAGTAGGTACAGGAGTGTGGATGGATAAGAATAGCATTTTTTATAATTATTTATTTTATGTACATTAGAGTTTTGCCTGCATGTATATATGTGTGAGGTCCCCTAGAACTGGAGTTACAGACAGTTGTGAGCTGCCATGTGGGTGCTGGGAACTGAACCAAGGTCCTCTGGAAGAGCAGTCAGTGCTCTTAACCACTGAGTCATCTCTCCAGCTCCCAAGAATAACTCTTAAGGTCCTATAACACAGTAAGATAACTATGGGTTGACCACTATTAATTCAGTATTTCAACATAAACAGTGGACAAGATTTTTAATGTGCCCAACACAAAGAAATGCCAATTGCTAGAGGCAATATGTTTGCCAATTGTTCTGACCTGATCCTTACATGCTGCACACATGCACTAAAATGTCACAGTACCCCTAAGTATGTGCAATTACCCGTCAAGTAAAAATATATTATAGAAGAACCTTGAATAAAGACTGCGTTATAAAGTTCAGAAAAATGACTGCTGGGCTTATGGCACCTGCTTTTAATCCCAGCACTCGGGAGGCAGAGGCAGGCGGATCTCTGTGAGTTCGAGGCCAGCCTGGTCTACAGAGCAAGTTCTAGGCCAGTCAAAGCTACATTGGGAGACCCTGTCTCAAAAATAACAACAAAAAGGATTACAAGGTTCAGAAAATCACAACACACCTCATATCTTGCTTCCTTCTTTTTTAGCCGCCTAATTTTTTCCATCGTTCTCTCCTCTTTCTCCAGTCGTCTCTTGGATTTTGCTTTTGCTTTTCCTTCAGTTCCTTCTCTGGAGAGTTTTTTGGCAAGCTTTCTGTCAGTGGTGAGGTCCACGGGGCTTCCAGACTGGTGGCTCAGCTCTAAGGAAGGTGTGTCTTGAGTTTCGGGATTCTCCTGACACACAGTTCCCTCCATGTTACTCTCGTCACTGTCGGCCAGAGTCTTAGAAAGGCTTTTGACCTTCCTGTTCTTCTTCGAGTGTACGTTCTCTTTATTCTCCTCCGCGCTGTCATAGGTGGGTTTCTCTGGAGAGGCATCTCTGTCCTCGGCCTCAGAATCACTGTCTTGCAGCGCTTTCCTGCTCTTCGTTTTCTTACTCACAAATATCTCTTCATCAGAATCTGGAGGAAACATTTTTTAAAAAAAAAAAAACAAGGTACCCAATCATTTGGCCTTCTTCCTAGCTAGTTAAAATTATATTTAATTATACCTGTGATATGTCACCTTGTGGAATTACACAACCACCATTAAGAACTGACTGTGGCAAAGGGTATCTAAAAATATACTAAAAAAATTCTTTTCTGTGGCAAAACCTCTCTTGCTAAAAATGTAATTATATATATTTATAATGTGTAAAGTTGTTCTAATCATCATCCTGGCAAGTGTTAGAAATCCTTTTCTATAATGAATGCATTTAACCAGCAATGTAGTAACTATTAGATATTTTATCTATTCAGTTATATAACAGAAATGGATATTCTTTAAAAATCTATGGTCATGTGGCAGTGGCGCACACCTTTAATCCCAGCACTCGGGAGGCAGAGGCAGGTGGATCTTTATGAGCTCGAGGCCAGCCTGGTCTACAGAGGGAGTTCCAGGACAGCTAGGGTTGTTACAGAGAAACCCTGTCTTGAAAACAAAAAAAAAAAAAAAACTATGTAAGCACTGTTGTTTTGTATCTGTAAAAAAAAGAAAATAAATAATAAAGTTGGCGCACTAACAATTTGATAAGCCAAGACAATAATGAGATTAACTGAAATAGCTTACAACCCAGGACCCCACATTCCATCCTTAAGATTAATGTAAGGTATATTACAAACCTCTTTCACTCAGGGGCTCGAGTGTTTCAAAGCTGCCTTGTCCACTGTCTACAGGACTGTCTGCTGATTCTTGTGAAACCAGTTTTAGATCACTGACTTCCAGGTTAACCTAGAAAATGAGAATAAACTTTGCATCAACAGGGAGACAGAGCTCTGAGTATGTGTGGATCCACAAAGCATGGGGTCATCTAGCTGCAACGGGACAGAAACCAAAACAATGGTTTGATAAAGGGATGACATTTAGAATTACCGGCCAAAACAAAACCATAAATTAATTGCTACAGGATGCTAACTGAACAACTCCTTTTACTTTTAACTATTAAACACACTAATTGCACAAATCAGATTCCCTGTGTTATTTCCTTTTTCAAAATGAAAAGAAGATTTATTTATTTTATGTGTATGGATGTCTCATCTACACACCATATTCATGCAGTGCCTGTGGAGGCCAAAAGGGGGCGTGAGAGCTCCTAGAACTGTAGTTAGCCATCATGAGGATGCTGGGAACAGAACCAGGGTTCTCTGTAAGAACAGCAAGTGCTCTTAACCATTGAGCCATCTCTCCAGTCCCTTTTAAATTTTTTTAAAAAGATTTACTTAGTTTATGTGTATGAGTGTTTCTCCTGTGTGCATGTAAGGGCCCCTGCATGCACGCTTAGTACTCACAAAGGTCAGAAGAGGGCACTGGATCCCCAAACTGGAATATGGATGGTTGTGAGCTACTGTGTGTGTGGGTGATAGGAACAAATGCAGGTCCTCTAGAAGAGCAGCAAGTGCTCTTAGGTAACAAGCCATCCTTTCAGCTCGTTTTAATTCTTTAAATTACATCATTTATTTTGTGTATGGTATATACGAGCATGTACGGTGAGGGAGTATGGAAGTCAGAGGACAACATACAGAAGTCTTCTACTAGGTGGATCCTGGGGCTGTCAGACTGTCAGGCTTGGCACCAAGTGCCTTTACTCATGAGTCATCTCTCAGGCCCTGCTGTGAAAAACACACACACACACTCACACACACACTCACACACACACTCACACATCATGCTGTGGTAGTACTGTGTTCCCCAAAATATTGTGTACCTTAATAAACTTATCTGGGGTCAGAGAACAGGACAGCCACAATATGAAACAGAGGTTAGGCAGTGGTAGCACACGCCCTTAATCCTAGCATTCCAGAGACAGAAATCCCTCTGGATCTCTGTGAGTTCAAGGCCACTTTGGAAATGGCCAGGCACGGTGATACACACCTTTAATCCCAGAAAGCACCCCTTTAATCCCAGGGAGTGGTGGTAGAAAGCAGAAAGGTATATAAGGCGTGAGGACCAGAAACTAGAGGCATTTGCCCTGGAGAGGCATTTGCCCTGGAGAAGCATTTGGCCTGGTTAAGCATTCAGGCTTCTAGCAGCAGTTCAGCTGAGACCCATTCTGGATGAGGGCTCGGGGCATCCAGTCTGAGGAAACAAGACCAGCCGAGAAGTTGGCCAGGTGAGGTTAGCTGTGGTTTGTTCTGTCTCTCTGACCTTCCAGTGTTTACCTCAATACCCGGCTCAGGTCTGATTTTATTAATAAGAACTTTTAAGATTCATGCTACATCATGCAGTAGTTTTGTTCATCTACCATTCTTCTAACTTTGATTCCCCATCTCTCTGGCATCCTTCTCTGTCCCTAGTAATCCCCTCTCCTACTTTCAGGGTTTTTTTTCTTTTTTAAGAATAAGCAAAAGTATTGCTTATGAAGTCAGCCACCTGCCTTTGTAAATAATTTTATTGAAACCAAGGCTTTTCTTGGCTTCGGGTGAGGTGAGGTGAGCAGACAGGTTGGTGCAGGGATGAGATCTCATCTTGATGGAAGTCTGATATTTTGTTCAGTAACTAATCACGGAAACTATGTCAAAATACGGCTTTCATTTGGTGATTAGCTTTTCTGGTACCCCATTTCTGTTCCCAAGGCAACCGTCTGGTCCTTGTCCTGGCTCCAGAAAAGAACACAGACCCAGATTCCACCAGTGAGCCGTCAGCTACCAGAGGGACGCCGCGCGGGAAGCACTCGGCAAAGGCAGCGGGCCCACGCGTGAGACCCTCAGAGGTGCCTTCCAGAACCAGTTCCAACGTCGTACTCCCCTCACCCTGTGTTTACACGGAATCCCACCCCACATCCTCCAGGCCAGCTGGCCAAGGCCTCCTTTTTTGCCGGGGATGCTGTTTTAAAGGAGCTTGCGCGGCAGGAAACGCGCCAAAGAGCAGGGCGGGCTGCCGTGACAAACCGAGGAGCCGGCCGGGCCGACAGAAGGGCGCGACAGGAGCCTCAAGGACCGAGCGCGGGAAGCCGCCAGGAGACCCGTGCGAGGCCCAGGCCCCCTTACCCAGCTCAGGGGTCTCGGAGCGGTGCACGCCGGGAATTGTAGTCCTCCGGGCTCGGCGCTCTGGCCCGGCTGGCTCCCCTGTCACACTCCGCCCTCGGCGAGCGTCCTCCACAGCCCAGGCTGGAGCCTAAACTCACCTCAGAACCCACCTCGCCGGTCATGGTTCCGGCCTCCCTACCGCGCAGCTCCGGGAGAACCGGTCCTCAGTAACCTCAACTTGCGGGCGGCAGCTCCCGCTGTCTCCAGCCCGGCAGCGGAGTTCGAGCTTTCGCGCCTAGACGCACTACAG
>CABHPR010114615.1:27994-40501 GCA_902168415.1 Peromyscus melanophrys | reverse complement strand
GAATGTCCTATCCGAGTCACAGCACCAATGAAATGAATGATAAATGGCGCTGGTAGCAGTGCTGGTTACTGTGTGGAAATGTCGCGAGCCATGGCCACGACTACCTAGTTACAGAGAGCTTTATTAGGAGGAAGAGAGGGGTGGGATAAAAGGACCAGGCCTGGGGAGGAAAGAGAGAGAAAGATGGTGGGGTGGTGGGAGAGGGAGTGGAGCAGAGCAGAGAGAGAGCAGAGAAAGGGTGGGGGTTTGTGTCTGGCTTTTTTTTTTTTTTTAAAGATTTATTATGTATACAGCATATATGACTGCAGGCCAGAAGAGGGCACCAGATCTCATTACAGATGGTTGTGAGCCACCATGTGGTTGCTGGAAGTTGAACTCAGGACCTCTGGAAGAGCAGTCAGTGCTCTTAATCTCTGAGCCATCTCTCCAGCCCCTGTGTCTGCCTTTTTAAAGGGGCAGATTATGTGACCACACTGCACTCATGTAAGATGCAAGACCCCGAACTGTGCATGTGCAGCTGAAGTAAGGGCAGAATTCTAACAGGGAGGCCAATCAGAATTGAGACAAACAAGTACTAGATGCTTCAGAACATTAAAGACAGCCTACATCACTCGTATATAAGTTTCCAATTTCCTTGCAGTAATGCCAGTACCAATCCCTGTTTCTGTGCCTCATTTCTGCCCAGTCAGAGGTTTAACTGCCAACTGAATCCAGAATCTGCCCCTGTGGCTGCATTCCTGTTGAGCTACACCTGACCTGGCTCCAGAGAGTAGCACCTAGCCCTAATCCAACCTTTGTTTAACTGATACCTTTTGTTTCTCTAGCCACCCTATGTGGATCTTGTCTGAGAGTCTCCTAAGGATACAAAGGCCTATGCAAAACTTGGTTCAGGAAACCTGGAAAACCATGATATCTGAGAAATTGAGGAATTTACACTTGGCATTGTATCTTTGGGAGCTCTCTTCAGGTTGTTTTGAGCATATGGAAATTAACTGGCCAAACTGTAAATAGAGAGAAAATAAAAATGCCGTAGGCAAAGGGAAAGTGCTCCAGTCCTACGAGGCTGGACCCCCATGCAGCCATTAATGGCTAGATTCATTCTTTTTTTTTTTTTTTTTTTTTTTTTTGGTTTTTCGAGACAGGGTTTCTCTGTGTAGCTTTGCGCCTTTCCTGGAACTCACTTGGTAGCCCAGGCTGGCCTCGAACTCACAAAGATCCACCTGCCTCTGCCTCCTGAGTGCTGGGATTAAAGGCGTGCGCCACCACCGCCCGGCCTAGATTCATTCTTAAGATGTCTCTGAGTCTTCTTTCTGTGGATCCACGTGAACCCACACACCCATGCTGGGACATACATTGACAATTGGTGCCCAATACCACATTCGTGACCTGAAGAAGGACAAAGGATCTGCTGGAGAAGGACAGAGGAGCTGGCTGTCTTAAGAACTGGAGGGAAGTGCTCTCAGGGTAAGAGGACTCCAGGATTGGCAGGGTCATGGGGCATTTAAACTCCCCATCTCAGGAGCAACAAAATGTACAGTTGCTAAAATGCTTGTCAAAAGAAAAAGTGGTAACTGCACAATTTTTAAAGATAGAAATAGAATGGCTCCTGAGACAGGAAATAAATCAAGGAAAAAGACCTTTCTCAATAGAGAAAAGGGAAATGAAAATAAAAAAGGGAATCTTCCCAAAAGAGAAGGAAGGAAAGCAACTAAAAAGAAATTTCCCAATAGAAAAGGAAGAAAATTTTAATCAAGAAAAAGTGATTTTCCCATTAAAAAGTGGGAAAATATTGAAACTATGCCTAAAGATTATAAGGCCTTGTAAAAGAAAAATAAAGGAAAGAAAAAAGTCTCTTCCCAGTAGAAATAGAGGAAGAACAGGCTCTTTCTGACATAAAAATTTCAGGACAGCTAATATTCTGAACTTTTTCTGCCTGCCAGCACAGAGCTGCGGCATCTGAATTACAAAGAATCAACAGGTGGGCTTCACTGCTGCAGCCTGAACAGCAAGCCCAGAGCTTAGAATTGTGTTGTCTGTTTGCTTAACCTTGGTTTGAATGTTTTTTATTTTTCCCTCAGAGTGGGAATAACTCACTATTAAAGATCCCCTCGGGCTGGAGAGATGGCTCAGAGGTTAAGAGCACTGACTGTTCTTCCAGAGGTCCTGAGTTCAATTCCCAGCACCCACATGGTGGCTCACAACCATCTGTAATGAGATCTGGTGCCCTCTTCTGGCCTGCAGTCATACATGCTGTATACATAATAAATAAATCTTAAAAAATAAAAAAAAATAAAATAAAATAAAAAGATCCCCTCATGGGAAATGTTTTCTGTTTTCCCCTAATGGTGGGAATAACTCATTATTAATAGTCCCTTCATGGGAGAAAGAGGAAGTTTAAACCGACCCAACTTCCAGTAAAGAACGATTGAGGTCAGGACATGGAATGCTAAGTCAATGCTGTTTGAATTTCCAGGGACATTAATCATTCAATATATAGAGGATGTTCTCTTCTTTTGATTGTCTAATAAACGTTTGGATGAATGCTTGATTTCCATGGTAGATTAACTAAAGGAACAAGATTCATAATCTTCAACTATATATTAGGTATGCTCTTGTCTGTTGATCATTACTGCGAATTTGGCTCTGCTCTTTAAGTTGCTTTCTAGAAATTCTTGGTTAAATCTATAGAAATGTAACACCTGAAACAGATTGGGTTGTTAGCTTATTAAATAATGTGATTGCTAGGATAAAAGCCCATAGAAAATTATCTGTTGCTGATAAAGAGGTTACAAGAATTTTTTTCCAGTAAATAAAATACAGGTAAATTGTTTCGTTCACATTGTTAATAATTGGTGATTTGCATTAATGTGTTACTTGGGATCTATAAAATAGGATCCTCTTTTTAAGATTTTACAATACTCCAGAGTATTACCTAAAGTTACCTCTTAAAATCCTATAGATATTGTATTTAATGTTTTTATAGATGGCACATGTGAAAAGGACCATGGAAATAGAAGTTGGTGATAGAATTGATCAATTATTATTACTTCCATATCTTAAAGACAAAGTGGTAGAACTCCAAATAGGAAGCTTTTTTGTAAGTACAGAAAAATAGATGTCTTGGCAAACAGTTATCAATGATGAACAACCTAAATTAAAAATAAAATTTAATGGGATTGAGATTGAAGGATTATTGGATTCTGGTGCTGGATGTATCTATAATTTCTCAAGAATCCGAGGATCCCATATGGCCTCTACAAGAAGTCTCCACTCAATTTGTTGGCATTGCAACCTTATCTCAAGTAAAACATAGTATAGAGTGTATTAAATATATAGGGCCTAAAGGAGAGGTAGGAATGTTAAAGCCTTATGTGGATGATATAGCCATGAATTTATAAGAAAAAGATTTGTTACAACAGCAGGGAGCTCAAATTAATATTCCTACAATTTCAGAAACAGCTCTCGTAAATTGATGTTTAAATTGGGATACATTCCTGGAAGAGTCCTCGGGAAAAAATTATAAGGGAAGGTCACAGGTTTAGCAGGTTGTACAAAGGCAAGGTAGGACAGGAATTGGCTATCCAAATTTAGAGTAGGGACCTCTGTGGATAGCTCAACTGCTCTGCCTTTAAAATGGCTAACTAAGTAGCCTGTATGGGTAGAGCAGTGGCCCTTAACTAAAGAAAAATTGCAGGCACTTGAAGAACTTGTAAAAGAACAGTTAGATGCTAAGCACATTGAGGAAACTACTAGTCCTTGGAATTATCCTGTATTTGTAATAAAAAAAGAAGTCTGTAAAGTGGAGATTGTTAACTGACCTAAGAGCTATTAATAAGATAATTCAACCTATGGGATCCTTACAGTCTGGGATTCTGTTACCTTCTTTATTACCTAAAAATTGGCTTATTATAGTTATTGATTTACAAGATTGCTTCTTCATCATCCCTTTACAAGAACAGGATAGAGAAAATTTTGCTTTTACAATTCCTACTTACAATATTGCTTAACCACTAAGGAGATATCATTAGAATGTCCTCCCACAGGGAATGCTAAATAGCCCAATCTTGTGTCAATATTTTATAACTCGGCCACTAGAAGTGGTAAGTAAACAATTTCCTCAATCTATTATTTATCATTATATGGATGATATGTTTTGGCTGCTTCTGATACAGATACCTTAGAAAAATGTTTAATGTAGTACAGAAAAATTTACCCTGTTGGGGATTACAAATTTGTCCTGAAAAAAATACAAAGAGGTGATTCTCTTAGCTATTTAGGCTATAAATTAAGTAAGCTGAGAATTCAGCTGCAGAAGATACAGATTAAGAGAGCTCGACTGCATACTCTTAATGATTTTCAAAAATTATTGGGTGATATTAACTGGTTGCAGCCTACAGTTGGATCATCTACTCAAGAATTAACATAATTTGTTTCAAATTCTGCAAGGTGACTCAGATTGAAACAGTCCAAGACAGTTAACAGCTGAGGCTAAAAAAGAATTGGCCCTGGTAGAGGGAATGGAAGGAAGGGGGGAGGAGAGAGAGAGAGGAAGAAAGACAGAGAGGGAGAGAGAAAAAGAGGGAGGTGAGCGCTACCTCTGGTGAGAGGGGAGACAGAGAGGAGGAGGGATTTTTCTCTCTTAAGGGGGTTTTAACATAAGATGGCATCAGGATGCTGGGTGGGTCTCCAAGGGGCGGGTCACTAACAATGTGAGCACTGGGAATCGAACCCATGGAGTCATTGCTCCAGCCCTAGTATATATTATTTTAAATGCTATCCATGCTTCATATAAGAACAAGAGGCCCTGGGCTCTTCCGTCTGGACCCCCATCTGTTGATAGCCCCTCTTAGGCTCACTCTCACACACTTCCCCTCCTCCTTTCACACCCTAGCTCCAGCCCAGCCCAGCCTTAGCTGGGTTCTTCTAGCTGGGCTGTTGATCCCTGGAATCTGATCTGGGAAACCAATTGTTGGACAGCTTCTAAAAGAACTGTGGCTACCAAGACCCTGCCTGGGGCAGGACTTGACTGCTGCCTGCTGTGCTGCTGGTGGACAGAGGTATTCTGGAGCCTCCCAGTTCTGCACCAAGAAATCCTGCAGGCCTTCCTCCCACACCAACATGCATAGGAGCTCTGGAGAAGTTCAGGGATACGCCTGGCCCTGGTCTCCTGGCACCTGAAATCCCAAGTTAATGATTTTTTAAAAACACAGTATACGTTGTCCTTGGAAGGGCAGGAGGGGCTGAAAAGGTGGGGCTCCATGTCACCTTTGCTCACACAAGTCTCTTCTCCCACCACATGTGGGATGGGTCAAGTCCTGAGGGTCTGGTCCCCGTGCTCAGTGTGACCCTGACTCAATTCCACTGTGCGGTTGGGTGACTCAGCCCACTTTTCTTGGCCTCCTGCCCAGGCTAGGAGGAAACAGTCAGGTCTGGGAAGGATTGGTTGGCACCGATGAGCCCAGCCTCCCATCATTTCCTTTAGGCAATGAGCCAAAGACAGAGAGGTCCCAGAAGAGAGAGAGGAGCTGTGGGAGACACATCTCCTGAGAGAAGGTGCCAGGCTAGGGGAGGTGGAACTGAAGGGTGCTGTCCTGGGTTAGAAAGAGATCGGACCATGTCTGGGGTGGTGTTGGGGAGCCAGCTGGCTAAAGCAGGGTGGTTCCAGTGACCCAGCTGACCCTGAAAATACGGTGGCTTCTGGGTAACAGCTCCTACAAATCTTAGTGTCATTGCTGCAGTTTGGGACACTATTCAGACTCCCCTCTCCCTGTCTTCCCTTGTCATCTGCCTCCTGTCCTACTCTCATGTCCGGTTTCACTGCCTCTCCCCTGCACTGGGGCTTCACCACCACCTGACCTGACACCAGGTTCGCACTCTCCATCCCGTCCACCATTACAGAATGGCCCTGTCGCAGTCTCCACCCTGTCCACCGTTACAGGATGCCCCTGTCGATTCCCTGAGATTCAGGATCTCACATTCTATCATCTATCTTGTAGGATGCAACATCTGGACCTATCCTGGCTGGGACTGGGGCCCACGTCAGCCTCACCATGGCTTCTCTTTGTCTTGGTTGGGGCTTCCTGGCTCTTGGCCCACTGCCTCATCCAGATCTTCACTTTGTATGGAAAGTGTCATCGTCTCCGTGGTTTCTCTCAGCCACCCAAGAGGAATTGGTTTTGGGGTCACTTGGGCATGGTGAGTGTGGCAACAGGATGGGTCAGGGGTGTATGAGGGTGCAGGGACCTCCCAGTGGTCAAGGAGTTAGTAGTAGTGTGGCCTGGGATCTGGGTATGAGGGTGCATGGACAGAGCCAGGGATTGGCGTGGGCTAGGAGCTGGGGTTTGAGGGTGCAGAGATTCCCTCACAGATCAGGGAATTGGGGGTAGAATGGATTAGGGTGTTCCTATCTCAAGCCTTTCTCACATCCATGTTAGCCAGAGACCTGCTTGGTGCTCCGGTCTCAAAGAGAATGTGTGGAGTCAGTGGGGTGTGGGGAGACATGATCCGAGGTTGAATCAGAATGGTTGCCAACAGCGTTTAATTGAAAGGAGAATACACCTTCTATAATCTATAGTTGCAGATAGGATTAAATGGGAGAGAAGAAGGCATGTGAGCTGGGGTATGGCTTGAGATCAGTGGTTGAGGAATCTACCTTGACAATAGACACCAGTCATGTTAACGAAAGGGCCATAAGTTCCACTTGCCAGAGATAAGGAGAATGAGTGCTTTAGCAAGCAGGAGCTTTTCTCAAGCCCCTGAGGGAATGGAGACCCCTATCCAAATGCTGACCTTGGGAAAAGGACTTTTGGGGACCAGTCACTATACTACAATTTCTTAGTCTTACTGTATGGGGTTGCTGCCCTCATAACACTCCCAAAGGGAGGGTCCTGATGTCCTACTCTTTTCCATTATACCATATCAGTCTGATTACTCTATTTATTAACTGAACTCTTGCCCTTATGGCTCGGATCTGGATTGTAAGCATTTCATCCTTGGGATCAGGTGTGTCTAGTAAATCTCTAACTTTCCTGTTCTTGATGTAATTAGGAGGGCACAATGGAATTCCTGGTTCTGTGGTGGTGGGGATTTTTTTTCCAAAGAAATATTTTGTTTAGAGAGTCTACCATTGTACACATTTTTACCGTTTATGAAAGCCTGCACAAAATTTCCCAAAGGGAAATGCATTAATATTGAGAATCATTAAAAATGAAGGTAAAAAGGTGCCAGAGAAGTGTGGTCCGCAATGATGAAATGCTGGAACTTTGTCAAGCAGCAATGGTTGCCACACAGTCCGTGCCAACTGTTCTCCATCCCTAGTCTACTCTGGATTTATTTCTAGCCTGTTTTCCTCTCTAGTACACACTGAAGGGCTCCCAGCATGGGCTGCAACAGAGCCAGGACCCCTCACATTCATATACTGTCTGCTGCCTAAGCCTCCTGAAAGGCCCTGATTCAGAGTCAGCTTCCTGTCTGGTCCATTTCCTTCTGTTAGTCCATCTTTGGGTTTCTACTTTATTCCAGAAAGGACTTTTATGCCTCCCCCAATATACCCAGAGCACAGCTGGGTCATAGGAGAGTTCTGTTCTGACCCCTCACCTCCAGGATCGTACCTTCCTTAGATTGCTCTTTTCAGCTAAGAGGGATCACTGAGGCCTATTGCAAAACCTGGATTAAAGTGTCCACTCATCTTTGCATGAGCCTTCCCTGACTCTAACCTTTACCCAACACTTGGACTTTAACATAGGTCCATTCTTTCCGTTGGTTGACTTGGTCTCAGTTGCTTCATTTACAACTAGCAGAGCTCACAGCCTGCACACAAGTCCTTGCAACCATGCATCCTCTACCCTTTGGGAGTGGTTTCTGATTAGGTGAGCTGCCACTCCCATGGAGACATAGAGGTCCCCTCTGCTGTCCTGAGGTCTGCTGAGGCTGTGCTAGAGGCTCAAGTGTTTGAACCCTTCTGCATAGTTGGAACTGAGGACTTAGGCAGGCAGAAGAGCATGTGAGAGAAACCTTGGGGACAAACCCTGAGGCCACAGTGTAGTCCACACATGTCCCTTTCAGGAGCTTGGGGCTTCTGCTGGGGCTGGAATTGATTTCACCTGAGAAATTAATCTTCTCTAGACAAAGGGGGCTTCTCTGAGGCAGACAGTGTGACAATATAACTTCTTTATTGAACACAAGATGCAGGCTTGGTACTGAGACATGACTGATAGCTACAGAGCAAGAAGAAGCAGGGATTCCCTCCTCTATCCTGCAACATCCTGATGCACATTCATTGCATAGGCTGTGTTACCTCCAAAGGCTTCAGGAGGAACCTGCTGAAGGTGCTGAGAAGTGCATCAGTGCTCCCCAGAGAAGCGGAAGCAAGGCATGCACACACACACAGTAACACCCACAAACACACCCCCACACAAGTGCACACACACGCATACACAGATATACGTGTGCACACACAAACATCATCCTGCACCAGTTAGCAACAAGGACAAATTTTAAAAATTCATCACTGGTGATTTTGTCATTTTACTAACACTATAAAGTACACTTAGTCAAACCATCATGGAGGAGCTACTGCAAATCTAGGTTATGAGAGACCACTTATTGTTCACAGAATACAAACCTGTACATCACGGTACTGTTGAGAACACTGCAGACAAGCTTCAGATCATGGTATTTACTTAGCTAAATGTATCTAAACATAAGAATAGTAGCAAAAGTTGTAAGCCACAGATAATCTTCAGGTTTGTTATAATTTTATGTGACCAAGGCAGTATTTACAGTATGTCGTTGGTTAAAAAAAAAAATCATTATGTGGGCTGGAGAGACGGCTCAGTGGTTAAAAGCAGTGGCTGCTCTTCCACAGGACCTGGGTTCAGTTCCAAAGCACCCACATGACAGCTCACAACTGTCTGTGACTCCAGTTCTAGGGGATCTGACACACTCACACAGACGACGTACATGCAGACAAAACACCAATGCACATAAAATAAATAAGTAAGTCATTAAAAATCATTATGTAGCACAAGTCTGTACATAGTTATGTGGATAAACAAATCACACAATACATTTATAGCATGTACAGGTATGCAAATAAGAATGAGAAGGAGGTAAGGAGAGATAGATAAATAGATAGATGATAGATAGGTGATGGATATATATAGTTACACAGAGTTTGGACGTATGTAATAATGGAGATTGAGAAATCACACGACACACGCAAATTGGAGGACCAGGAAGCTGGTGGTGTAACAATGCAGTCTTAGAAAAAAGGCCAAGTGTAGAGTGGAGTGTCAGATATAAATGCTGGAGTCCAAAGGTCAAGGACCTCAATTTTGATATCTAAGGGCAAGAGAAGCTGGATGGTCTCAGTTTTGGAAGCAAGATGAATTTTCCCTTCCTCTGTCTCTTGTTTCATTTGCATCCTCAGTGGGTTGGATGATGCTCCTAATATTGTGGATGGTGGGTCATTCTGACCCAGTCTACTAATGTGAATACTAATGTTTTCTGAAAATACCATCACAGATACAGCCAGAAGTCAGTCTACTAGTGTGAATGCTAATGTTTTCTGAAAATACCATCATGGATACAGCCAGAAGTCAGGTTGCATCCTCTTTTGTGGGCATCCCTTAGCCCAGCCATTCTGGGATTTTCATGATTCCTGAGAAGAGCCATCTCAGAAGGGATTGCCCTTGTCTTTTTTTTTTCCAGTCCCCTCCCACGGAACAAGGCTTGCAGGAGATGACTGAGCTGGTGGCCACCTACCCCCAGGGCTTCATGACCTGGTTAGGTCCAGTGGTTCCCCTCATCCATTTGTGCCACCCTGACATCATCCGGTCTGTCCTCAGCGCCTCAGGTACCCACAGGAGTTGGTGGTGGTGTGGCTGTGGGAATCTGAGAACTTCCAGCCCTGACTTCCATGCTTCTGTGTGGCCCCTGCAATAACCTCATCTTTCCTTCCGCGGTCTCTCTCGGCCTTTCATGTGCTCACCATCCCCATGTCAGTCTCTTCTTCCCCCACTGCCGTCGTTTCCCCCTCCCTGTCCTAGCATTCCTGGTACCCTTGGGATACCAGGAGACCATGAGCAAGGCTCTGTCCTAAAGGAACCCAATTTGGAGGAGATAACAAGGACACACCAACCACCTGTGATCAGGAATGACCCTGAGGAAGATGGGTGATGGCAGAATGGAGAAGTGAGGTCTGCTAGGGCAGCTAGGGAGGCTTCCTGGAGGAGGAGACATGACCAGAGGCCAGAGCAGCGATGGTCCAGGAGAGAGAGCTAGGCATCTGGAATGAAGACAAATCTACCCTGATGCTAGGAATTTTTAAGTACAGGCAGGCTGTGTGGGGCCCATGTATGGCTGCAGCCCATCCCATCCCAGGCACGGCAGTGAGACTGCTTATGCTAACGTGGGAATCCAGCTGCTATTTCTCCATTCTTCCTCTTCCTGTGTTTGCCCATCATATGTTACTTGCTCACCAACTAGGCCCAGGCTCTCTCTTAAGAAATTCCCTCCAGCCTGGCCCACTTACCCTGCCCTTTGACATTACCGTACTGGCACAGGAAAAGCTGAGGAGAGAGGAGGGAGTGTTCCGTAGTGCCCATGGCTCAAACATCTGCCAGGCAGGCCCCTGGCTCTCTCTGCAAGGCTAGGTCTCTGTCAGGTGTGAGTGTAAAAACTCACCTGGTTTGATGGGAGGAATTAAAGGGGATCTCTAGACTATAAAGACCTGGGAGGATTGTCTTCCAGCATGGCTGGATCCAGCTTTCAAGCAATGACATAAGAATCTGTGTCCTTAGGTCTGTTTTACCTTCTTGTAGTCCATTTTCCATTTCATGAAAGCTTTTCATGAAGGTCCAAGAGATGAGCCTCAGACATTCATTTCCACGGGGCAGCTTGCCTGTCTCCTGGAATTCCCAGGAGTTCTGAGCTTGTAATTGATTTTAATTTCCTGGCCTGAGCCACAGGACAAACTCCTTTTTAAGTCACTCTGCCTCTCTTTGGTCTTGGAAAGTCTGGGGATCCTGGTGCTAGTGTCTGGGGATGCATGGGTAAGGATTCAGGCTATTGGTGCACCGTCCCAGGCTCAGGTCTCAGATACTCCACTTACTGTGCGGGAGACTGTGGGCAGGGGACTTGAGGGCCTGGAAAATGGGTGGAAGAGAACCCAGGTTAATGCTGTGTTGGGGATCCTGAGAGTGAATGTGTCTTTCTGTTTCTCTAACTGAGGGTTGAGGATTACTGTGTATAAAAGATGTCTGGAGGAAGCTGAGGCAGAGCTCAGCATAGAGAATGAGAAAGGGTTGGATAGTGTTCTCAGGGCTCCATCTGCCTCACGCACAGAGAATCCACCTCTCTGGCAGCCTCTTTCCTCTAATTCAGAGACAGGAAGACGGTGTCCTGTACAACCACCCTAGTGTGCACTGTTGGGGATGCGTGCTGGAGGGGCCCTGGCTGGTGGCCATTTGTGTAGTCTTCATGTGGGGGTTGGGGTTTAAGACAGGGTTTCTCTGTGGAGCCCTGGCTGTCCTGGAACTCTCTGTAGACCAGGCTAGCCTCAAACTCATAGAGATCCACCTGCCTCTGCCTCCCGAGTGCTGAGATTAAAGGCATGCACTGCCACACCAGCATCTTCCTACCTTTGTGAAACCCCTCCTCTCTGCTCCAGGTGGGCACTGCACTGGCCCCAGCTTGCCCACTGCTGAGGTATCTGTGGTGTCTCCAGTTGGTCAGGTGACCTGAGGCAGGCTGGTGGGGCTGTGGAAGCCTTGCCAGGTAACTGACACAAACCATTTAAATGAGGAATCGCTTTTTGGCTAATGGTTTCAGAGTCATTTTTGGTGATGTATAACAGTTCATAACATGCCCAGATTGGGAAGGGAAAAGAAGAAAGGGAGAGAGAGGGGAGATGAGGGAGGGAAAAAGAGAAGATACAATCCCCAGGTAATTGTTCGAGTTCCTCCAGTTAGGTTCCACATCCTACAGTCTCCAGAATCTTCCAAAACAGAGCCACTGTCTGGGAGCCAACCTTACAACATAGGGGGGAGATTTCACATTCAAACCATAACACCTGGTATATGTTGTCCCTAAACATGGTTCACACCTGGGATCATGTGAAGATGGCCCTATCTGGGACTCCCAAGCGGCTACTGACATGTGAGGCATGTTGGGTTCTGTGTAGTTGTCCGAGCAGTTATTTGGGATTGTATTTTTTTTCCTTCTTGATAACATTTTGACCGTGTTTAGGGTTGTCTGATATCTGTCATCCAGAGTTCCACTGAGACATGACTGAGACGTTATTTGAGATTTGTGTGAGGCAGGTCTTAGTGTAGATCCATGTCTGGTGCCCAGCTGGATCACACCTGGTTCACATCTGAGAGGTTAATGTGACTATTAGTGTTTAAATCTATGTACAGATATATGTGTGTGTTTATGAAAGTGTACTTGCATTTGTGTGTGTGTGTGTGTGTGTGTGTGTGTGTGTGTGTGTGTGTGTGTGTGTGT
>CABHPR010114615.1:0-27984 GCA_902168415.1 Peromyscus melanophrys | reverse complement strand
TGTGTGTGTGTGTGTGTGTGTGTGTGTGTGTGTGTGTGTGTGTGTGTAGATAAGAGGCCAACATTGGGTGTCATTCTTCATGAACCACACACCTTGTTTTGGGGAACAGAGTCTCACTAGGCCTTGGGGCTCACTGATTAGGCTAGGCTCAATAGCCAGAGATCCATTTGGATTTTGTCTCCCTAAAACTGGGGTTGAAAGTGCATGCTGCCACACTCCACTTTTCATGTAGTACTCAGGCCTTCATACTTGCATGGCAAACACTCTGCCAAGTCTGCAGTCTCTCTACACCCTAATGTAACCATTTTAAGATAATTTCTGGGACACATGAGATTCGTCATACTTTATGTTACATTAGGTATGCTCATGTCAGAGAAGATTATGTGTGTTTTAGCCATGTTAGCACATGTTAGATCATGTGCATCTGTGTCACATGTACATTTCAGGAGATGACAGACAGTGCTGGATGGATGGATGTGCTAGGTCTGTGTAAAGCTCTCCAGAGTGTTGTGCTGTGTTGGCATGTTAGACTGTGTAGGAGCCATATAAATGCATACTTGGGTGTATTATGCAATGTCAGGCCATACTTCTGTTCTACCTCCTTCTAAAGCTTGGTCTGGTTCCCCCTTACCTCTCCCCTACTCTCTGCTACCTCTGTTCTTCCCCCGAATCTTGTCATGCTGGTTTGAGATGGAAATGCACACCCCTGATGAGGGCACCACATTTTCCCCAAGTTCATTACCTGCATTCTCCTGGTCCCTGATAATCCTTGTTTCTGTCAGCTGCTGTTGCCCCAAAGGATGCCACCTTCTACAACTTCCTGAAACCTTGGCTGGGTGAGTCCCTGCAGGTGAGATGATTGGGGACAGCCCTGGGGTGCAGGGAAAGGCGCCACCCTTGCCCACTGCCAATGGTTACCCTCCCAGGGGACGGGCTCTTGGTGAGCGCTGGTGACAAGTGGAGCCGCCACCGGCACATGCTGACACCTGCCTTCCATTTCAACATCCTGAAGCCGTATGTGAAAATTTTTAATGACAGCACCAACATCATGCATGTGAGTCCCTGGAACCAAGGTTCCCAGCTGAAGTGTGGGGGTGGGAGTGGGGGTGGTATGGGACTGCAGACAGATCTGTCCACAGTACTGGCTCTGAAGGGCATCATGCTGGCCTATTGCAATTTCCCCCCAAGGTTTGATTTCCCATATGTGATTTAGGATTAAAATCTTTGCTTTTTGTCTATGATGATACTATAGAGTTGTGGCCCTACCTGTGGTAGGTGCTCAGGTGTTAATTTTTGGTGCCCTGAAAACTGAACATAGAGGCGGTCTGGCACTTCCAAATACACTGGCTGTTTTTTCTGGACAGGGTCTAGGTCCCTGGTGTTTTATGATCAGCTGTAGATCAGGTGGGCAGCTCAGCTCTGTCATGTTCAGAATGTACAGACTTCAAGATAACTTAGGATGGACTCAGCAGGGAGAACAGGTGTTCCCATGATTCTCTTCCACTACTAGGCACCCGAGGCTTTAGATTTACCTGAAACTGTGGCCTTACCATCTTACCACTTTCTGTTGACCAAATCATAAGTCAAACACAAAATCAAAAAGGGCTCAAATAGGCTCCACCTTCTACTGGACATTGCTGGAAAATCACACTGTACTGGATGTGGTACCTGAACAAGATAAGAACTGGGGTGATGGTCACAGAATGATTCCTGCTTTGCAAACTGTTATGTTAGCTTGTTTGCTTGCCATGGATTTTTGCTAGAACACACTAGATTCTGGGGTTAGATAGAAAAGCCAGACTTTAACTCACCATACTGCAAATAGCATGTATATCATTCCAGTTTTTATCCTTTCTTCAATGGGGCCATATTCCATGAGAGCAAATCAAGTGGGCTGTAATTGGAGTGCCTTACATCCTAATACAACATAATAATATTATAATAATATGACTCAGTCTTATGGAATTTTAATAATAAGCTATAATAAATATTACTGTATATAATAAATGTTACTGACTCTCAGGGAATCTGCTTTTATAACAAGCAGAATTTACTCTTATTTTTACCCATGGGAAATCATCGCTGTATCTATAGGTTTTCTGCAATGACATCTGAAAACAGCCCAAGTTCAGAACATCATGACAGTTTGCTCTTGGCATGTCTAACAAGATTTCTCAAGGAACAGTGGAAGTCTAGCGTTCTCAACAAAGGGGTAGTTTTGAAATCCATTTATGGCAGTGACAACGGGAGGGGTACCATATACTGAGTTCTTACCATAGGCTAGAACTGATGCTAAGATCCAACCAATCCACCATAATCTATGCTGGCCAACTTAATTCCACAAGCCTGTGAGGTACATGGGTTACCTTCTTCTCCTTAATGATAAACCTGAGGGTCATATGTATCAGAGACCTTGTTCAAGGTATTCTGCAGGAATTGAGCACATGGTGGCATACGGTTTCCTCTTCGTTTAGCAGACACCAAATCAGATCAACTAAAGATGTCACAGACAAGAACCAGGAGAGGGAAATGAACTGACTAAGGGAACACAGAGCACAGGAATCAGAGCTTGGACTTGAACTCAGGACTTCTGAGCCAGTCTTGGGTCTTCATCTGCTGTAGTCACAACTTCCACAATTACTTGATTGGGGTTGGCTGGTTTGAGGGTGTCCGTTACATTAGTGGGGGTTGGGCAGAGTCTCAGGGAGCCAAGATCCAACAGCTTCATTGTCTCTCTCTCTCTCTTTTTTTTTTAACTAAGGCCAAGTGGCTGCGCCTGGCCTCAGGGGGTAGCACTCGTCTGGACATGTTTGAGAACATCAGCCTCATGACCTTGGACACTTTGCAGAAATGTGTCTTCAGCTTCGACAGCAACTGTCAGGAGTGAGTTCCAACTCTGGGCCTTGGAACCCAGTCTGTAGAATCAAGGCAGGAGGTGGAGGAGGCAAGGCTGTCCAGAGCAATGGAAGAGACTCCATGGAGAAAGTGGGTCAGAACTGACAGTGAACCCCAGGGGTGGAGGTGGGGGTGGAGTAGCCCCATCCATGAGGTGAAATTGTTCAGAAAAGGGAACAGAGATTCAGATGACACAGGTCGTGGGCATCCGGCATGAGGCATTTTGGGATGAGGCTGAAAGAGTTGACAATAACTAAAGCATACAGACATTAAAGCCAAGGAAAGTGTGGAACTTCATGCTGTGGTTTCAAGGTAACCATGAAAGCTCTTCATTGCTCTGTCTCTGTAACAAAATATCTAAGATTACCAAATTGAGGAGGTTTTTTTTTTTTCCTCATGATTTCAATATGATTTGATTTCATTGCTTTTGGGTATGTACCCAAAATTATATCATGGCAGGAGCATGTGTTGGAGGAAACACAGGCAGCTAAGAAGTAAAGAGACAGAAAAATGCCAGGGTTTTAACATCCCTTTAAAGGCACCCCCATAATTGAAATGACTAAGGTCATACCATCCTGTTCTGACTCTATTTTATGTTTGCTCAGATATTTCTCAGCCCTCTAATCCTCTCCCCTCAATGGTCACATCTACCTAGGCATTTGAGGGTTCCATGACCTTGACTAGGGTATAGATGTATCAACCAAAAGAACTGGCAAGCTGGGTCTAAAACAACAGTCCTGCCAGGAATGGACATAGTAGACCAATGATGAGTGTGACTAGACCAGAGCTCTGCAGACGGTGACTGCCCTTTAAAAGAAAATGGAGTTGATGTACAAGGCCACAGGCCAACTGCAAGAATTGGTTTGTTCTGATCTGGGTGGACAATGTTAGGGAACAGGCAGAGCATGACTGAACCTGTGTCGGAGAGGAAAGAGAGGGGTCTGGTGTCCACACTATGTGGTGGATGCCTAGAGAAATGCCTAGGCTCATGGAATGGAATAAAGGGAGAAAAGAGATTGAGAGTTTAGAGCCCATGCTTATCATGTGTTGCCATCTTTTCCAGATCAGCTGGGCTACTCAGTATCCTGTGGGAAATTAGTTCCCACCCTCTGCTGAGAAATGCACCTCAGGTTTTAGATCTGCTGCATTCTTGCTTCCCTTCACGTTCTTGTACAGAAAGCCCAGCAAGTATATTGCTGCCATCTTGGAGCTCAGTGCCCTAGTTGTGAAAAGAAATGAGCAGCTGCTTCTGCACATGGACCTGCTCTACCGCCTCACACCTGATGGAATGCGCTTCTATAAGGCCTGCCGCCTGGTACATGACTTCACTGATGCTGTCATCCAGGAGCGACGTCGCACTCTGCCCAGTCATGGTGGTGATGATGTCATCAAGGCCAAGTCCAAGTCCAAGACTTTGGATTTTATTGATGTGCTGCTTCTAAGCAAGGTGGGCTTCTTAAACATGCAATGGGTCCTTTAAACATTAATTAGTTGAGGTTTTTGTTTTCTTTTCTTTTTTTGGATAGAGTCTCACTGTATAGGCAAGACTGCCCTCAATCTCATGTGCCTCTTGCCCCAGCTTCCTTAGTGCTGGGATTACAGATGCATGTCAGCCCTTTTGGCTTTAGTAGCTTTTTTGAGATGCATCTTACTATGTTGCCAGGCTTGTCTTCAGGGCTGGATGAATGGATCTGGCTGGCCCAGCTTCTGACACTACATGCTTACACTACCTCTTATGACTTAAAAAAAAGATTATTTTTGTTTTATGTGTATGAATGTCTGCTTGCATGTATGTATGTGCACCACATGTGTGCTTGGTACCTACAGAGGCCAGTAGAGAGCATTAAATTCCCTAGAACTGAAGTTATGGATGATTATAAGCCACCATGTGGGTGAAGATGCTTTTAATCATTGAATCCCCTAGAACTGAAGTTGTGGATGATTAAAGCCACCATGTGGGTGAGGATGTTTTTAATCATTGAGTCATCTCCCCTGCTCCCAAAGCTTTATGATTTTAAAAGAACAACAGATGCTGGTACTGAATGTGAGATGATTCAATGTTTTATATTTTCAGTAATGACTTGGGCTTGATGGCGAGAACATTTAGAAGCCATAGAAGGCATCTGAGGAAAAGAGAGGGACAAATCAGGGAGAAACACACTGTAGAAAGAACACTGGGTACAGCCTTTCTAGGTCTCGAATTGAAGGGCCTTCCTTGGTGTCTTGGGGTTTCTGTTGCTGAGACCAACCAAACACCATGACCAAAAAGCAAGTTTGGGAGGAAAGGGTTTATTCAGCTTATACTTCCAGATCATAGTCCATCACTGGAGGAAGTCAGGGCAGGAACTCAAGCAGGGTTAGAACCTGGAGTCAGGAGCTGATGCAGAGGCCATGGAGGGGTGCTGCTTACTGGCTTGCTTCCCCATGGCTTGCTCAGCCTGCCTTTTTTTTTTTTATAGAACCCAGGACTGCCAGCCTAGGGATGGCACCCTCTATGATGGACTGGGCCCTGTCTCATTGATACTAACTAAGAAAATGCCTTAGAGCTTAATCTTACTCTAGCTTGTGTCAAGTTGACACACAAAACCAGGCGGTACACTTGTTAAGTTAGTGTCTGCATTTGGGTCTATATCTTTGTTGAGAGCCGCACATAACTTCATGATCAGTGCAGCTCACATATCATAGCAGTCACGCTATGAAGGTAGCAATCACTCCCTATTCCCAGATCTTCCTTTCCCAGGTGATCTGATTATTTTACCTGAATGTGAAGCATTATCTTAGTTACTGTTCCATTGCTATGAAGAGACACCATGACCAAAGCAGCTCTTGTAAAAGAAAGCATTTAACTGGGGGCCTTGCTTACAGTTTCAGAGTGTTGGTCCATGATTATCATAGTGGGAAGAAGACAGGTTGGAGCCGGAGCAGTAGCTGAGAGCTTTACATCCTGATCCACAGGCAACAGGCAGAGAGAAACCCCAAAGCCCACCTCTGACACACTTCCTTCAACAGACCACACCTCCTCTAACAAGGGCACACCTTCTAATCCTTCCCAAACAGTTCATTAACGGGGGACTAAGTATACAAATATATAAGCCTGTAGTGCCATTCTCATTCAAACTACCACAACAGGAGAAAGACCCACATATTATGAACCATGGAGGGTTATAGGACGGCTAGTACATCTATGTCTTCTTTGTTTAAGAGAGGGCAATCGGATGAACAATGAGAGGGAGAGGAAGAGGACAATAGGAGAGGGAAAGTAAATGAAAGGTAAAGAGATAATAGGAAGGGGGCAGGAGAGCAAGCAAGGAGTATTAAGATTAATTCTTAGCTATAAAATAATGCATTTCATTGCGGCATTTTCATTCACATAAATCACCCTACATTTCTCTCAAACTTTCTGAAATGAAGAGGGGACTTCACTGTTGAATATGAACAACTTTAATCAAGTACTATGGTAAATTTTATGGGTTTGCAAACCTGATAGCTTCCAAAGGAAATAAGATAAATTCTCTAGATTTAGACCCAAGAATGGGACAGGAGAGTAGGAAAGGAATCAGGATGAAAGATGTGAAAAACTGGAGAGGGAACACATTTGAAAAAGACTAATTGAGAGATAAAGAAGGGAGAAGGGGAAGCTTACTTATTGACCACACACAGTGTGGCATCGTCATCTTGCCCCAGTTTTTCATCAGTCTAGACCTTTCAGTCCCGAAGACGCAACCTTTGGCAACAAAGCAGATGGCAGTAGAGAACTGGTCAAAAGGAAATCCACTCTCCCCACCTAGTGAGCAAAGAGAATGACTTAGAGCAGCGGTTCTCAACCTAACTAATGCTGTGACCCCTTAATACAGCTCCTCATGTTGTGGTGAGCCCCCCCCAACCTTAAAATTGTTTTCGTTGCTGCTTCAAAACTGTAATTTTGCTACTGTTATGAATCATAGTGTAAATATTTTTGGAGACCGCAGTTTGCCACAGGTTGAGAACCACTGACTTAGAGCAAGGCCTAGTCTCTAACTGCCCAGACAAGTTGCCATGCAAGGTGGCTGGTCACTCGTTCCCACAGAAATCACTCGTCATTCAGAAGTGGAAAATATCCATGGCTCTTTGACTCCTTCAACTAGGAAGAAGCAGGAGGCAGGGGAGCCAAGAACAATGCCTGTGTGTTGGGGACTCTGGTGATGGTGACTGTAAGGAAAAGTATTGGCTCAGGACCACCAAGACCAAGTTCTCAGCACAAAGCAGATTTATTTGCCCCAGAGGGATAGAGGTTAGGGAATAAGAGGGAAACACAGGGGATAGGGGATGAAGGAATAGGGGGAGGGAACATGGGGCAGGGGACAGAGGTATATGTCCCGGAGTGGGGAAGAATACTGCCTGTGGACAGAGTATAGACATGCATGGCACATAGGAAAATGGTGGTTTATAAAGGTAAAAGGGGGAAACTCCGTGTTAGAATAAGGTGTTTAATTTTAACTGGGCATGTTAATTAGGTGAGCCAAAGGGGGCTTTTGATTGCTGGACTTCAATACTTTGATTGCTGGAACTTGGTTGTCAGCTTCAGGAGGAAGAAGTGGCCAAATAAGGAAATAGACCTTGGTGGCTAGCTTTAGGAATGTTATCTAATGGTTTTTAGCAAGACGGAGGGAATTGGGGAGAAGGGCAAGGCCTGCCAGAGCCATGCTTGCCAAGCTCAAGCTAGCCAGAGTCCACCCAGTGATTAAGAGAAATGCAAGAGTACAAAGGTCTTGTGCTCCTGGTTGGAAAAGGATCTCCAGATATTATTTTATGTTAAACACGGGAGCCTTCAGAAGTGGTGTGATGTAAGACCTTGCCTTGTTTTCAGGATGAAGATGGAAAGGAGTTGTCAGATGAGGACATCCGAGCTGAGGCTGACACCTTCATGTTTAGGGGTGAGGGTCCTACTATGAGACCAGAGAAGGGGTCTCTACATCTCAGGGATCTGGGTCCCTCCATTCCCTATATTCTATCTTTTCCCCATCCCTCCTGAGGACTTCACCAATTGAGTGCTGTCTGCTTAGCGGTGCTGAAACAGCCCAGAGACCCAAGTCTAACTGTCCACTCTTCAGGCCATGACACCACGGCCAGTGGGCTCTCCTGGATCCTGTACAACCTAGCAAAGCACCCTGAATACCAGGAGCGCTGCCGGCAGGAGGTGCAGGAGCTGCTGAGGGACCGAGAGCCTGAGGAGATTGAATGGTAAGCCCAGGTCCTGGTGGCCTGTTCATTCCCAGGTGGGGCAGGGAACTCTTTTAATGGTTGTCCTGTTATTGGCTGGTGGGTGAGGCATCTACTTCATCAGCAAGGAAACAGTTTATGCATGGGAACAGAAAGATGAGGACTTCGAAGAGAATTATTGACAAAATAACATGATGTGAGGGCAGATGATGCTACTTTGCATGTGTTGAGTAAATGAACTTCCCTTCCGTTCCCCCACTGTGTCCTAAATAACATTTTCCCATGTTTTCCCTTCCCGATAAGTTATTCATCTGCTCCCTAATTACTTCCTTACTATTCTTCCCAGGGATTCGCAGGGGACATCTTGGGATAAAAGTCATATCTGTGTTGTCTTGAACTTGTGACTCATCCATGCATCCAATCTTTCTTCATCAAACCCTCCCACACTGCCTTTCCTTTCTGATTTTGTGCCCAGCTTAGTCTGTGTTAAGGACAGCCCAGAGACCAGCCTTCCAGGAGCTCTCAGCCTGGTGGGAGAACAGTCTTTGGGCAAGACAGCCCTAGGACACACAGCAGGCATGGGATAGAGAGTAAGAGAAGCAAGTGTAGGAGGAGAGGATATGTTTCATCGGGAAAGTCACTGAATATCTGTGTGAGAGTGGGCAATAGGGCGGTAGGCCCAAGGAGGATATTGGCTGGTGGAGGAGGAGGACAGTAATGGGGATGGGTGACTGGGAGCAGGAGGGGTATGGGAAAGAGAAAAAATATAAAGAGGAATGGAGAAGGGGAGATGGAAGAAGGGGTACGGTGATGGGGAGGAGGCAGGACAGGAGGAAGAACTCTTGAGGGGAGACAAGGAGAGAGGAGAGAAATATACAGGAGGGGAAGGTAGATAAGATGTGTGAGGGGAACTGGGCGGTGGTGGCGCACGCCTTTAATCCCAGCACTTGGGAGGCAGAGGCAGGCGGATCTCAGTGAGTTTGGGGCCAGCCTGGTCTACAAATGGAGTTCCAGATAGCCAGGACTGTTGCAGAGAAACCCTGCCTCGAAAAACAACAACAACAACAACAACAGCAACAACAACAACAACATGTGTGAAGGGAAGAGAGGTTTTATGTGAATGGGGAGAAAGTCAGAAGAGCAAACACAGTAGATCAGTTTATTCTTCTTTCTTTTTTGCTTTTTTGATTTTGGTGGTGTTTTTTTTTTTTTACCATAAGAAATAGTCATTTTAATATAAATTTGTTGAGTTTTTAAAATAGCAGGTGTGAACATTGTTTTTCTCAGAAAAAAAAGCTTCCCTAAAGATGCCTGGCTACATTTCCTCTAGCACTTCCCTAATCCTTTGATCTTCTTGGGATTATTTTTCCACTGTGAGGAAAGGTTAAGTGGGCAACACAGGGGCTGGCATCCTCTGTTTTACTCCTGGTTAATTATACAATGGGTTCCTCAGGGACGACCTGGCCCAGCTGCCCTTCCTGACCATGTGCATCAAGGAGAGTCTGCGGCTGCATCCCCCGGTCACGATGGTTTCCCGCTGCTGCACCCAGGACATTTCCCTCCCAGATGGCAGGGTCATCCCTAAAGGTAGCCACAGAACAGGGAAGAAGCGTCCTGGGCACACAGCAAGGTTTATCAGGCCACAAGCTTACCTTGCCGTCCCTTTTCCCTCAGGTGTCATCTGCATCATCAATATCTTCGGAACCCATCACAACCCAACCGTGTGGCGGGACCCTGAGGTGCGCTGTGCCCCCAGTCTTGTTCATCCCCCACTGGCCTTAGGATATCAGACCTCACTTATCCCAGCACACTCAAGACTCTGTCTCTGGCTGTGCTGGTAGATGCTACGCATTCACCATGGCTGGTCTCTTCTTCAGGTCTATGACCCCTTCCGCTTTGATCCAGAGAACATCCGGGACAGGTCACCTCTGGCATTTGTTCCCTTCTCGGCGGGACCCAGGTAAGGCCAAAGAGCTCAGGATTATGGAGCTGGATCTGGGTCTGGTGGTGAGGAAGGGCAGAGTTCAGATGGTCGAGGTTTCTGGTCCCCTCCCCCATCTCCTAATCAGAGTAAAAACCAAGGTTTGGAGAGCCCGTTTGGGAAGTTCCAGTCGGGCGGTGGTGGCGCACGCCTTTAATCTCAGCACTCAGGAGGCAGAGGCAGGCGGATCTCTGTGAGTTCGAGGCCAGCCTGGGCTACCAAGTGAGTTCCAGGAAAAGGCGCAAAGCTACACAGAGAAACCCTGTCTCGAAAAACCAAAAAAAAAAAGGTTCCAAGAGCGGCCACAAAAGCTGAGAGTGCTGCCCTCCCGCTGATTTGTATTGTAGTCTGAGCTCTGGGCAAGTTAAGCTTTAAGTGGAGTCCCAGGAATACTAGCATCCCTTGCTGCTCCTCAGGCTGTCCTGTTGCTGCAGCAGACCCTGTCAGGTTGGTTCTGGTGCCTGGCTGGGTCCCCTTGCAGTCAAGAGTCCCCACCCCGCCCTCCCGCAGGAACTGCATAGGACAGACTTTTGCCATGAACGAGATGAAGGTGGCGCTGGCGCTCACCCTGCTGCGCTTCCGCGTCCTGCCGGACGACAAGGAGCCGCGTCGGAAGCCGGAGCTGATCCTGCGCGCAGAGGGCGGGCTGTGGCTGCGGGTGGAGCCGCTGAACAAGGGTGCACAGTGACCCATCCACTTTGCCCTGGACTTCCTAGTAGGTAGATAGGCGTGAGTCTGCCTTTGTAGATTGCAAAGCACAAACTGTGCTGTCACCCTGCAAGCAGGGGCTGTAAGTAATCCACCCAGTGGCCACCGTGGTTGATTTGAGCCAAAGATCCCTGACTTCCTCGGGATGATCACAGGCTCTTATGGTGCCGGTTCATTCTCTAGCCAAGCTGCGCTACTCTGGGCAATAGGGAGTCAAGGGGAGGTGACTGAGCAGGTGAGGGAACAGGATGAAGGGCCAAACAGACTCAGAATTCTCAGAGGGCAAACCTTTAAATAACACCACCTTGATCCCTATTCTTATCTCATATGCCCATCTTCTCTCACCTCGGAATTCTGATTCTGTGGGTTCTAAGTTTCTATGCATATTAAATCTAACAAGCTATCATTTTGTTTTGTTTTTGAGGTGATGCTGCACTGTGTTGCCTTGGATCGTTTTCAAACTGCCTGTCTTAAAGGAAACTCGGCCTAAGCCTTCCAGCCACCTGAAACTGCAGTCTTTCGGACACCATATCGGGCTAGTCTTGGTTCTTCCGTAGTGTGTCTGATCATTGTGCTGTTGTGCCCATTTTCACTCGTGAGAGGAACCCAAGGAGGTGAAGGTGATGATGTTAGGTGTCTTTCAGCACTGTGGACAGCAACGGCTTGGGCCTTCCTACTCTGGCTGTTGGGGAGTCCTCTGTGGCATGGAGTAAGGCCTGAGTGCCTTTCAGGCATACCGAACGCTAGTTGGCTAGTTCATTAGCTTAATGGAACAGCCCTTGCTCAGCACATGTGAAGCCCTGCTGTCCTACATTAAAAAAACAAAAACAAACAAACAAACAAACATATTTGAGAATGTGAACTGATGGGTTTAGCTATTAACTGTGAACCTCAACCTTCTCTAGCCTAGCCTTATTTTATCATTGCTCATTCAGCAGCTGAAAGAATAGAGCTAATTAAAGGAAATCCAACCAATGAAATAACACTTTCAGTTTGGGTACAAAGATAAAAAATCAAGGCAGTAGGACCATTCTAAAAAATGGAAATCCAAAACAATAGATTCTGTGTGAGTAAATTAAATAAAATCCCAGCAAAATATTCAAAAAGATAATTGTAAGGATGATTAATGAAATCAAAGAGAATACTAACACTTGAATGGTATCTGAGTATGTGCATTATGTGTGGCGTGTGTGTATGTGGTGTATGTGTTTGTGTGGTGTGTATGTGTGTGTGGTGTGCATGTGGTGTGTGTGGGTGTCAGGGAGGGATGTGTGTGTGGGCTGTGTGTGTGGGTGTGTGTGGGTGTGTGAGTATGGGGTAGGGATGTATGTGTGGAATATGTGTGCGTTTGTGTTGGAACCAATGAGTGACTAAACTGTCCACACAGGCCTGTGCTTATGACTGAAGCTGCTGTCAGAGTCTCCTGCCCCTGTCCCTAGACCCGACTCTTGTAATAAAGACCATGCACTTGAAAGAAACTCTGACCTTTGAAGCTCTCAGGGATGGTATGGGTGGGTAAATGCCACAGCTCCCTCACTCTGGGTAGGATGGTTCTGAGGTGCTTGTATATGCTTTCTGTCTTCCAGAGCTCCCCACCATGTCTGAGTCTTAAATGTCTCAGTGCCAACCTTCTTCCTCAGCTGCCTTTCTCTCCTGCCTCCTCTACCCATCTGACTTCCCCACTGTCTTATTGGTTTCCAAGAGTTCTCTTCCAAAGAGACACCTGGCAATTGAAACTTGTCTTTGAATAACACCCAAATAAATTTGAACGTGACCTCTCACATCAGGGTCTGCTTCTGCAGAACACATATTCAGTGGCCATCCAGCAACCCTCACAGGCATACCCTTTCTATGAGGTTCAGAGAGGCCAGCTTGTGTATCCAAGATCACACAGCTGGAGAATGGAAAACCCCAGGTTTTTGGAGTTTCTGACCCAAAGCCACAGGCTCACATCTTTTGTAAAAGATTACCAAGGGCCAGGAAATGTACAATGGATGTTTACAAACAAGTAGTTCCCTGACAAATGTGAAAAAGGGACCCAGACTGTGTCTTTATTCTGTCACAAACAATGACAAACAAGAGCTGCATGCTGGCCATGTAACAAGGAATGTTGCTTTAGCCCATGCTCGGTTTAACTTAATAGTCACGAAACCTTGATATACCCTTCAATCTGTATGTGAGAAAACATCAAGATGAATGGAAGTGTCCAAGGTTATAAGTCATGCCAATAAGAACATGCGTGTTAGTCTGTTCAGAAATCACATGTGTGAGTCCTACCATATGCTAGGCATGGCTTGAAACAGTGTTCTCCTCAAAATTTAAATGAAAATAATACAGAAGAGTGGATATTATATAAGTGACCTCCATCCTTCATATAAAAGAAAGATTTTACTAGGAACAACTAACTGAGGGGAATATGGTTATTTGACACACTTACTTTGAGTATAATAAGAATTCTCCAAAATATGGGAATGATTAAAATATAATAATATGATGAAATGAGATGATAATAATGACAATAGAATAAAACCAAGAGTTCTGTAAAGAAACGGATTGTTATGTCCCATTTCAATGTGAGGTGTGCTTAGAGGTGTGCATTAGGTCTCCTTCCCCCAGTTGGCATCTGGTGCCCGCTTGCCTCAGAACTCTAGTTAGAAAAATTCTGTGTGATGGAGCCTAGGATGGGGAAAGAGATTCATTGGAGGAAGTTTTGTGTCTTAGGTTTATGAGATGGAAAGTTTGAGAGGGGTGCAAGTTCCAGACTATAGAAAAAAAAAAAGAACAGGAATTTCTTATGATCAGAAGGTTTCAAAAACTACAGGCTTGGCTGAAGAGATGGCTCAGAGGTTGAGAGCATTTGCTGCTCTTGCAGAGATTCTATTTCAGCATCCACATGGTGGCTCACAGCCATCTGTAACTCCACTTCTGGGAGATGGGAAGCCCTCTTCTGGCTTTCCTGGGCACTGCAGGCATGTGGTGTACAGACATACCCTCAGGAAAGACACCCATACACATAAAAAGAAGCAAACAAAAACACTGACTTGTACCAAATCAGTGCACAAGTCATCTTTTTTTTGTCTTTTCTATAGGGTTATATATTAAACAAAATGCTTCATTTTCACTCATTCCTTTAACTTGTTACCTTATTTCCAACAGCTCCAGTCTACCCTTCTTGACCTCATCTGTGCAGGTCACCTCTCAGGTTCATCCCCATGTGCCTTCTCTCCTCCCCATCTCCAGTCTACAGTCAGACCAGCCTCAGCTATGTTCTTCTAGCTGGGCTGTTGATCTCAGGAATCTGACCCAGGAAATCAATAGTTGAACAGATTCAAAGAAGAAGCTGCCCACGAAGACGCTGGGCTGCTTGTAGGTGGGATTTGACTTCTGCCTGGTGTACAGCTGGTGGACAGGCATTCTGGAATCTCCAAGTTCTGCACCAAGAAACCCTGCAAGCCTTCCTTCACACCAATGATCATGCGAAGAAGTTCATGGTCTCCTGGCACCTGAAGTCCCAAGTTAATGATTATACTATATATATTCTGTCCTTGAAAGGGCAGGGGCAACTATAAAGGTGGGGCTTAGAATCACCTTTGCCCTTCCCTAGTCTTTTCCACAAACATGGGAGGGGCCAAATGCTAAGGGTCCTATGCTGTGTGACCCTGACTTAGTTCCTCTTTGACCCAACCCGGGGGGGGGGTCTCCTTGGCCTCATGCCAAGGGTGGAGGAAGCTACTAGGTCTGGGAGGGATTGGTTGGCACAGCTGAAGTGATGGTCCTATCTCTTCCTTCAGATCAGGGTCCAGGAACAACAACAGAGGAAGGAGAGGAGCTGTGGGAGAGACTCCGCTCCTGAAAAATGGTGCCAGGCTAGGGGGAGGTGGCACTATCCTGGATGGAAGGTACTGTCCTGACTTGGAAAGAGCTCAGCAAATGTCTGGGGTGCTGTTAGGGTCCCAGGTGGTTAAAGCATTGCAGCCACAGTACTTTAGCTGACTCTGGTGATGGTGATTTCTGGGCAACAGCCCCTAACAGCCCCAGTGTCACTCAGACAATCTGGGACAGTAGCCAGACTTTCTCTTTTGTCTTCTACTTCCTTTCACCCTCTTTGTAGGGAAAGGGGCCTAGCTAAAGAAACCCACCCTGACCCTAGAGCCCAGAACCAGGGAAAGAAACACACCCTGGACCTGAGACCTGAGCCAGAGAAAGAAACTCTGAAACCAGCACCAAAGAAACACACTTTGTCCCTAGAATCAGGACCAGTGATAGAAATATGCCCTGGCCTTAGAACAGAGTCAAAAAGCTAAGAAAGGCCAGTGAAAGAAACACAGTTTGGCTCTGAGATCAGAACTATCTCTGCCCCTGGCCAACTGACCAGTGAAAACAACCAATCACAGAGCCGGAAACCAAGCACCCTGACCCTGGAGCCCAGAAGCAGGGAAAGAAACACACCCTGGACCTAAGACCTGAACCAGAGAAAAAAACACTTTATCCCTGAACCCAGAACCAAAAAAACATACCCTGACTCTGAAACCAGTGCCAAAGAAACACACTCTGTCCCTTGAATCAGAGCCAGTGAAAGAAATATGCCCTGGCTTAGAATTAGAGCCAAAAAGCTAAGAAAGGCCAGTGAAAGAAACAGTTTGGCTCTGAGATCAGGGCCATCTCTGCCCCTAACCCACAAAACTAACCAATCCCTGAGCAGAAAAAACTAACCAATCCCTGGACAGAAAATCTTCTCCCTGGAGAAACTCTGCCCCCAAGAGATCCTATTTAACCCACTTTGCCTGTTCAGTTTTGAGCTGTTCTTTCCCACCCTGGTAGAGGCAGTCAGTCTCCTGGACTCCTTCCCAATTAAATCTCTTTCTCAAAAGAGTTTTGGGTGTGAAGATCTTCATTCTTTGGCACAGGGAAGAAGAACCTTGTTAAGACGTCCCTTAGTGGACTGAGCAGAGAAAATCTTGCAGAGATGTCCCTTAGGGGGCTGAGCAAGGCAGAGCTGAGCAGAAGATCCTTGCTGAGACGTCCCTTAGGGGGCTGAGCAAGGTGGAGCAGAAAAAGTAACAACTTTTTGAAGTCTGAGGAGATTGCTACATTTCTGCAGGGGTTTCCCCTTTAGCAGAGTGAAGCAAAAGAAGCAACATCTCGGGGGGAGAAGAAGCAGAGCTCTGCTGGGAAGCCCCCTTAAGTGGGGGCTGAGCAAAGCTCAGCTGTAGTGGCTCTCCAGGAGAGGAGCAGGATTGCTATATCCTGCAGGGAGACCCTCCCCCATTGCACCAGGTATAGCCTGATTCCTGAACTGTCAGCGTACCTTTCCCTCCAGAGCTGAGCTGTCCCATTGCAGCTCCAGCTGTCAGAGCTGTGGTAGCAGCTTGAGGTATCCAGGATACCTTTCCCTCTAGGGCTGAGCTGTCCCATCCAGCTCCGGTTGCCAGAGCTGTCCTAGAACCTCACGGTGTCACCTGACTCCCAAACAGTGAGGATACCTTTCCCCCAGAGTTGCAACACACCTGCTCACACTCTCCTTCCCTGTTTCATCACCGCATCCCTGCATTGCCTTGGATCCTCACAGCCTCCTGCTCTGAGGCCAGCATCCCAAGAGTTGCTATGTGGCCTGTCTCTGGATATCCCTTTCCATTTGTGCCTCAGAAATCACACTTTCTCATCTCCCCTGTAGAATTCCTCAGCTAGGACTGTCTTGGCTGGACTTGGCTAGGACAGTCAGCCTCACCATGGCTGCTCTTACTCTTGGTTGGGGCTTTCTGACCCTTGGCCCATAGCCTTACCCAGATCTATACCTTATATGAAAAGCGTTATCATCTCCATGGTTTCCCTTGGCCACCCAAGGGGATTTGGGTTTTTTTTGAGGGGGGGGGTTCACCTGAGCATGATAAATTTGACAGCAGGATGTGTCTGGGTATGAGGGTCTAGGGACCTCCCAAGGGTCATGGAGTTGGGGGTGAGATGGGCTTGTGTCTGGGTATGAGGGTACATGGGCCTCACTGGGTTAAGAGAGTTGAGAGTAAGATGGGCTGGTGTCTGGGTGTGAGGGTGTAGGTATCTCCCAGGGGTCAGAGAGTTGGGGATAGAATGGACTGAGGCCTGGATATGAGTGTGCAGGGACCTCTCACGGGTCATGGAGTTGGTAAATTGGCCTGGGGTCTTGGTATGAGGATGCATGGGCCTCCCTGGGGTCATAGAATTGGAGGGCAGATGGCCTGGGGTGTTGTTATGAGGTACAGCTACTTCCTAAGGGTCAGGGAGTTGGGAATAAGATGGACTGGGGTCTTGGGGTACTCTCCCTTAAGCTGTCACATCCCTGTCCTCCTCCCCCAGTCTACTCTGGATTCATTTTCAGCCTGTTTTCTTGACTGAGGGGCTCCAGGCATGAGCTTCGCAGAGTCAGGACCCAGGGCTTTCCTGCATATCTGCTGTTTAGGCCTTCTAAGGAGCTCTGGCCCAGGCCAGCTGCCTAGCTGCTCCATTCCTTTCTGTCAGTTTGCCTTTAGGTTTCTGTTTTATTCCAGGAAAGATTTTTGATGTCCCTTCCCCACTATATACACCAAGCCTACTCTCCACCTTTCTTTCCTGGGCCATAGCCTCTGTAGCAGCTACTTTTCTGTTGCTGTGATAAAATACCATGACAGGGTTAACTTATAGAAGAGAAAGTTTATTTTGGGCTCAGTGTTCCAGAGGGATAAGAGTCCATCATGGCAGGGAGGCACGGCAGCAGGAGCAGGAACCTGAAGGCTCACACTGTGAACCACAATCACCAAGTGGAGAGCAAAGTGGAAGTAGGTGGGGCTTTTCAATCTCAAGTCTCCCCCAGTGATGTATTTCCTCCAACAAGAGCTCATCACCTAAACCACCCCAAAGAGTGCTGCCCACCAAGGACCAAGTGTTCAAATACTGAAACTTAAGGGGGACACTCTCTTTCAAACTACTACATTCTCCTTCTATGGCACTTCACTAAGATGAATCAGTGAGGCCTGTTGCACAAGCTGGATTAGAGTATCTACCCATTCTATCATGAGCCTTTCTTGACCCCATCCTTTATCCCACACGTGGACTTTGATTCAGGTCTGTTCTCTCCTTTGGTCAACTTGGTCTCGTAGCTTCATTTGCGAACAGCAGAACTCGCAGCATGCACACAGGTCCTTTCATCATGAACAGGATCCTCTGTGTTGTGAGCAGCAGTTGCTTGTGGGTAGGAACTGCCAACCTCACGAGAGCTTAGAGGTGCCCTCTGCTGTCCCTGCTGTGCCCTCAGTATCTACAGATGTTGAGGCTGGGTGGCCTCAAATGCTTGGACCATTTTGTGTCATTGGAACTGTGTGACAAACCTTAGGGATAAGCCTTGAGTCCACACATTGCTCCAGTTGGGACCTTGCTTTGTGGCTTTCCCTGGGGCTAAAATTTACTGATAAATCCATGTATTCAAGCCAAGGTGGGCACCTCTGAGGCAGACAGCACACACAGCTTTTACATTGGACCTTTGATACACCCATGTGACTCCAACATGACTCTGAGAGGGACAGATAAGGAAGAGGCAGGGGTTGATTCCATCTTTGCAAATTCTAGGTGTGTCACCTCCAGAGGCTGCTGGAAGAATCCAAAAGCATGCTGGGGAAGTGTATTAGTGTTCTCAGAAGAAAAGAGCCCAAGGTATGGACACACACACACACACACACGCACACAGACACATCAGTTGTCATGTATCAATTAGCAGCAGTGACAGGTTTTTATGAATTTACTTATTTATTCTTGACAGTCTCAATTTTGTGTAAAATGAATTCTAGTTGCTTTTAATGCCCATTACTTTATCTCATTTCTCTCCCTATCTTGATGAAACCCTTCTTCCCAGGGAGGCCCCTCCTACTCTTATGTACTGTGGGATGTTCTCTATGCTGTAAATGTATTGCTATGGTTGGCTGATAAATAAAACGCTGATTGGCCAGTAGCCAGGCAGAAAGTATAGGTGGGACTAGCAGAGAGGAGAATTGGGGGAACAGGAAGGCAGAGTCGAGGAGACGCTGCCAGCCGCCACGATGAGGAGCAGGATGTAAAGTACCGGTAAACCATGAACCACGTGGCAAGGTATAGATTAACAGAAATGGATTAATTTATGATAGAAGAACTAGATAACAAGAAGCCTGCCACAGCCATACAGTTTGTAAGCAATATAAGTCTCTGTGTGTTTACTCGGTTGGGTCTGAGCAGCTGCAGGACTGGCAGGTGAGAGAGATTGGTCCTGACCGTGGGCCAGGCAGGACTGGAGAAAACTCCAGCTACACTTACTCCATTTGTTGTTTTTGCTTAACTTTAGTTGCATACATGAGTATATGTGGGGGTTCACTTACTGGAGGACGGGCCAACATATCAGTGGACACGGCACTGGTGTCCCACTGTCCTTCAAGGAAGGGTAGTGCCTCATGTGCATCTCTTCATCCATGGTGAAATGTTGAGTAATTTAAACTTCTGTCAGTTTTGTGGAGACAACCACAGCTACAGTAAGTTCTTGAGTCTAATACCCATGCCATGTCCATAAGGCATCTTTTTGCAGCACACTACCTCATCTTTTGACATTTACATTCTTTCCACCCCCTCTTCTGCAATGTCCCCCAATTCTTGGAATGGGCCATGTATATACACATATACCCCATTTAGGGTCAAACACTCCACCATTACTTCTGCTTGGCACTTGGACCATTTGCTAGTCCCTATATTAACCATTATCTCCTGTAGTGAGAAGTTACTCTGATGAGTTCTGAGCATTTAGAGTGCAGTCTGGCAAATGACAATTAAGCAAAATAATAGGAGCGAGTTTCCTCCTGGGACCTATGATTGCCCTTATCATGAGCTCTTGCCTAGGCCTACAGTCTGGACGTGGGTTTTTTACTCTGAAGAATGCTTCACACTAATCACAAAGCAGTTGGTTACACCCACGATTATGCTGATGTTGCATAAGAGGTTCATCTTGCCTGCAAGGTTCTTATTGTTGCTTGCGGTGAGTGTTCTCAGTTGCATACGACTTTATATATTTTCTTTTCCCAGCACCTTCTTGCACAATGAAAGCTGACCAGTGGTGAGGGGGCTTCTAGTTCAGTTCCCGCTTGATATCTCTATGCCTGTGACCAAAGTGTGTGTTGTCTTCAGTAATAGAGTCTTACTATCAAGTTACTGTGGGTAACCAAGAGCAGGAGAACTATTCTTTTGGAGGTCATTTTAGGGGTCTCTAGCATCTCCATGACCAACAAATTGTTAGGAGGAAGCCTATACTTGACCATTTTCATTAAATAACCTCTGGTGTCTGAGAGAAGGATACTGTGGTGCTTTGAAAGAAAATGGTCCCCAATAGGAGTGGCACTATTAGGAGGTGTGGCTTTTTTAGAGTATGTGTGACCTTGTTAGAGGAAGTGTGTCACTGTGGGGGTGGGCTTTGAGGTCCTCTGTAGCTAGAGTTTTCCTGCCGGGCCCACAGTCAGGACAAATCTCTGTCACCCGCCAGTCCCACAGCCGCTCAGACCCAACCAAGTAAACACTGAGACTTATATTGCTTACAAACTGTATGGCCGTGGCAGGCTTCTTGCTAACTGTTCTTATATCTTAAATTAATCCATTTCTATAAATCTATACCTTGCCACATGGCTTGTGGCTTACTGGCATCTTCACATGCTGCTTGTCATGGTGGCAGCTGGCAGTGTCTCCGGCTCAGCCTTCCACTTCCCAGAATTCTCTCCTCCTTGTCCCGCCTATACTTCTTCCTGCCTGACCACTGGCCAATCAGTATTTTATTTGTTGACCAATAAGCAACATGTTTGACATACAGACCATCCCACAGCAGTCCTCTATGCTCAAACTACTCCCAATGAGACAGACCACTTCCTGTTGCCTGCAAGTCAAGATGTAGGAATCCCAGCTCCCTCTCCAGCACCATGTCTGCCTGTACTCTACCATGTCACACCAAGATGATAATGGACTAAAACCTCTGAAAATGTAAGCCATCCCAATTAAATGTTTTTCCTCATAAGAGTTGCCACGGTCGTGGTGTTTCTTCACAGCAATAGAAACCCTAACTAAGACAGATACCCATGGAAGGTATCTCCCCGTTCAAATTCTTTTTTCCAAATTATATTTTAATAGGCTTACAAAATGGTGTTTCCTGATGGTTTTTCACATTTCCTTAGTTGTGGTTACATCTACCCTAAAGCTGACAGTCCCTTATGCATTGTGACTTCCCGGGTGACTTTAGGTTGTGTCAAGTTTACAATTAGAGCTAAACATCATACATCCATGCACATATATGATTCTATACAGCACATACGGGTATATAAGAGAAATAAGGAGGGGGAAGAGAAAGACACACACACACATTCGGGGGGAGGGGAGTCCTAAGCATTAGCTTTTGCAATGGTGATGACTGAGAACCCCACAAGGACAAGCCAGAGGACTAGAATCAATTTAGTTAAGTCTCAGAACAAAGGCTTGAGACCCCCAGGGTAGGGTGAAGTGTCAGTTATAAATGAAATGCTGGAGTACAAATGTCAGTGGCTCAAACTTTATTGTCTGAGGGCAGGAGAAGCTGAGGGTCCCAGTTCTGGAAGTAAGATCGAATTTTCCCTGCCTCTGCCTATTGTTCTACCTGAGTAAACTGGCGAGTGACCCACACAGTCAAGGGCAGGCTCTCCTGACTCATCTACTAATGCAAACACCAACGCCTTCTGGAAACACTGTCATAGATACACCCAGGAGTCATGTGGCATCAGCTACATGGGCACCCCTTAGCCCAGCCAACTCGATCCCTGAAAAGAGCCATCTCAGGAGGTGGTTGTCCTGTCTTTTTCTTCCAGGCCCCTCTCCTGGAGCAGCATGGAGAAGGTGACTAAGCTGGTGGGCACCTATCCCAGGGCATCTAGTCCCCGCCCCCATGCTTCTGTGTGCGCCCCCCCCCCCCAGTAGCCCAGCCCTTCCTCCCCTTGCCTGCTTCAGCTGTCCTGCTCTGTCTTTCACAGGCTCACCACCCCTGTTGTAGTTACTTTTCCATTCCTGTAATAAAATACACAGAGCAAAAGCAATTTGGGGATGAGAAGGATTTATTTGGCTTACACTTCCAGGCCACAGTCTATTATTGAGGGAATCCAGGCAGGCTTGCATGCTTTTTCACACAGCATTACCCCAAGCTAGGGAACTCACTCAGAGCCAAAGACGTACATAAGGAATTGTAGAGGAGGAGGATGCTTGCTGTCTGACTTGCAGCTGGGCTTATATTCATACAGTTTTCTTACACAGTTCAGGAGCACCTGTCTAAGTGTGGTACTGCTCACAGATGGGCTGGACCCTCCTGCATCCAATGACAATCAAGACAGCCCCCTCCACAGGCAAGACCACAGGCTAATCTGAGCTATGCAATTCCTCAGTTGAAACTCTCCTCACAGATCACTCTAGACTAGTGTTTCTCAACCTGTGGGTCGTGACCCCTTTGAGGGTCAGATGACCCTTTCACTGGGGTCACCTATTATCATCTGAAAACAATGATATTCGCATTATGATTCACAGCAGTAGCAAAATCACAGTTATGAAGTAGCAATGGAAATAACCTTATGGTTGGGGGTCACCACAACATGAGGAACTGTTTTAAAGGGTCACAGCATTAGGAAGGCTGAGAACCACTGCTCTAGACTATCTCAAGTTGAGAGTTAAAGCTAACCAGGACAATGTCATGTCATTTCCCTCTTCACCCACTTCTGTCACCTCCCACCCATCTCAGTGTTATTGGAACCCCTGGCATGACAGGAGGCCATAGTACAAGTCCCTGGGGAAATAAACAGCTAAAGGTTGAGAAGGGAGATCTGTATAAATGGACCAGAGGAGTGGGGCTGTGGTGTTTGAATGGAGTGAGCTCTCTGCTAGGTTCAGCAGGGAGAATTCCTGGAGGAGGAGACATGACCAGACCAGACATAACCAGACGCCAGAACAGTGAAGGTCCAGGAGAGACAGAGCCAGGCCTCTGGAATGACGGCAGCTCTGTAGCCATCGGTAGGAATTTCACAGCAGGAGTGGACTACGCAGCGGCAACAATGAGAGGGCTGTGGTAGGCGTGTGATAGGGCTTGCTATTTCCACATCACCCTACTCCACTGTGATGCCCACTGTATGTGCTTTGCTCATCTGAGACTGTGGCTCTAAGACAAAAACTGCTGATGTCGGAGGCATTTGCCAGGCAATTCTGTATCTCTGTCATTTGTGAGTGGTGGAAACTCGTGTCATTTGGTTGAAGAAAAGAAAGGGAGTTTGTTACTGACTATAGAGACCAAAGAAGATGGTCTTCAGGTATAGTTGGATCCAGCTTTCAGGCAATGACATCAGAATCTGTGTCCTCTCCACACCTGCCTACCTTCCTCTGGGGATTCAAGAATAAACAGAGTTGTCACCTGTGCCCAAGCATCGCTGAACACCAGCAGGGGGAGCTGAGGATCAAGTGGTCTTGGTCAAGGAGGCCTGGGGGTGTTTGAACCAAAGATCCCTGACTTCTTTAGCTGGCCACAAGGCCTATGGTGAGAGTGATTCTTCTCTTGCCTAGCTGGACTATTTTCTGAGCAACAGGGAGTCAAGAGGAGGTGACTGATTAGGAGAGGGACCAGGATGAAGGTCAAGACTGAGACTCAGGTTCTCAGAGGCAAATCATTAGCTGTGCTACACATCACCACATTGACCCCCATTGTGATCTCCTCATATGTCCATCTTCTCTCACCTTTGGATTCTTCAGTGCTTTTGTGGAAACTAAATTACTATGCTAGTAAACATAACAGGCGTGGTATTTTTGTTGTTGTATTTGAGTTGGGATCTCACTATATTTCCCTGCATGGTGTCATGTGCCCAGCTTTAAAAGCACCTCCAGCCTCTGTCTTCCATAGCTGGGACTAGGGCCTATGCAACACAGTACTGGACTGTTCTGTAATATGTTTGGTCACGTGGTATCAATTTTCTCTACTGAAAAGATGGTGAGGATGGAAAACACTCCGTTCAGCACTATGGTCAGTGGGTGTATCTGAATTTCCCGCTCCGTGGCTGTAGGGGGCATCTCAAGAGTCTCAAGACAGGATCCATGACTGAGAATGTCTTTCTGGCAATTATAGACCAGTGGAGAGCCAGTGTTGTTGGTGGTGTTCAAATAAGAAAGGGACACTGGATGACTGGGCACGTAGTTTAATAATAGAGCCGTTGCTGAGCATTGGTGAAGAAGTTCTGTGTTCAGAACCCATGCACTGTGTTGAAAACAGAACAGCACATTCGAAGGTGTGTGTGTGGGTGTGTATGCATGTGTGCATGATTAATTACAGTGACTTACAGGCTGTGATCTGACTATTCCAAAAATCCAATAGTTGTTCTGTTCACAAGGTTGGATGTCTCAGATAACCTTCAGTGTACACAGAATCCTGAAGAAGTAGGCTGTAAGGGAAGGAATGAACTTGCCAGAGAGAGTGAGGACAAGCAGGCAAAGAACAAGGGCTTCCTTCTTCCATGTCTTTTATATAGGCTACCACCAGGAGGTGTAGCCCAGGTTTAAGGTGAGTCTTCAGACCTCAAATGATACAGATTTAGGGTAGGTTTTCCCACCTCCAATGATCTAATCAAGAAAAGTCCCTCACTGGTGTATCCAGCAGCCTGGGTCTAAGAAAAGTCCCTCACTGGTGTATCCAGCAGCTTGAGTTTTAGTTAATTCCAGATGTAGTCAAGTTGACAACAAAGAATCGCCATCACATAGACCCCACCTTCTCAATGATCTACAGCCTTTAAGACAGGGGATTCCACAAGCTGAGGATGCTAGATAATGGGGCCTGCCCTTTATTTGTTGGAGGTGGTCACTCTAAAAGGCCAGGACTCACATCCTGAAGAAACTAGGCCCTACCCTGTCTAGCCTTCAACTCCCTTTCTTTAGGACAGAGCTAAGAAAGCCTGCCACACTTTGGCCTGGCAGCCCCTAATTCATGGCACCTGTTCCCTTCATGCTCTCCGTCACCAAAGCTATCCTAGGCCGACACATGTGATGTAGCACTTCCCACCTCTTCCTGAACATATGTAAAAGTCAGAAATTTTCCTTTGTTCAGATTTTTCTTAAGGCTCATCCCTGTGCCTCCCCTGTTTATGGTGGCCATCTCTCTTACTTTCACTTTACCCTACACCGCATAATGAAGTTCCTCTCCCTGTCTGACAGAGAAGCCTCTCTTTCCTTTAAGGTCCGCATCATGTTGTCTCTAATATGCTGTACTGTTTTTTAATGCTCTCCCACCTCAAGACCTCCCATAGGCCTCCCCTTTTCCCTAATAAAGTTCATTTTTGAAGGGTAATTCTGCGTCAGCTCCTTTCCTGAACTGACTTTGCTATCAGGTACCAAATGTTTGACATATGAGCCTGTGTGGGTGGTTCACACTCAAACTGTATCACACCCTACTCACGGCTGCCAAATGGTGGAAGCAACACCAACACCCACTTTCAGCTGAATGAACGGACACAGGCATTGTAGTCACACAACGGGACATTCCGCAGCCATAACAGGAACAATCCTGACAGGTGCTGTAACATGGCTGAGCCTTCACATTACATGGTATCACAAAAGCCAAACTCAAAGACACATATTATGACTCCTTTTATGTTTAGAGCAGATAAATCCACAGCAACAGAAAGCACGTGGGTGGTTGATAGGGTTGTGGGGAAGAAGAAGGAGGAGTGACTGCTTATCGGAATAGGATTCCCTCGTGGGCTCATGAAATGTCTTGGAAATAGATGGTGGAGGAGGTTGCATGTCATTGGGAAATACTAAATGCCACTGAACTGTACACTTCATGTTCATGTTATATGGCCTCTACTTCAAAAAATCAGATTACACATGGTTTTTGTTGATTTGAGTTATGCACACAAACTGTTGTGACTATCTTGTCATGACACCAAATGGTTTTATGAGTCGTCTTTAAGATCTTTTGGGGAAGTGTTGAGGCCATGTTATTATATTATTAGTTATTTTTAACTTACCTGATTTTTTGTTTGGAGATATCCTTGTTATTGGTGTACTTATTTTAAAGATTTCTTTTTTAAACGTGTGTGTGTGTGTGTGTGTGTGTGTGTGTGTGTGTGTGTGTTAGTTACTTTTCTTTTGCTGTTATAAGACATCATGATCAGACAACTTATAAAAGAAAGCATCTAACTTGAGGCTTGTGGTTTTGGAGTATAGATATATTGTTCCATGATATCAGAGCAAAGGCATGATGGCAGAAGCAGCTGAGAGCTTATGTGTTGATCCACAAGTTGGAGACAGAGAGACACACACACTGGGAATGCTGTGAGGCTTTTGAACCCTCAAAGCCATCCTCAGTAACACACCACTTCCAACAAGGCCATACCTCCTAATCCTTCTTAAAGTTACACCTACTTGGAGACCAAGTATTCAAATATATGAGCCTATGGGGCATTTCGTTCAAACTACCATATTCCACTCTCTGGCATCCATAGGCATACGGCCATATAATAATGCAAAATACATTTAGTCCAACTTTAAAGTCTCCACAGTCTTTAACAGTTTTAAATCCAAATCCAGAGTCCCTTCTGAGACTCAAGGCATTCTCTTAATAGCAACCCCTTGGAAAATCAAAAGGCAAACCATATACTTCCGATACAGAAGGGCACAGAATATACACCACCATTCCAAAAGAGAAGAATAGTGGCAGAGTGAGGAACACTGGATCAAAGGAAGATGAAAACCCAGCAGAATAAACCCCAAGTCCTGTAGCTCTGTGTCCAGTGTCAAAGGACTTAGATAGCTGTTCAGGTCTTCCACTCCTTGCAGCTCTGTTGACTGCAGCACAGTTCTCTCTCTTGGGCTGGCTCACTCATTGTCTGCAGCCTTCATTGGCAGGTAATGCATGGCTGTGGCATCTCCAACATCCTGGGGGTTCCAACACAATCCAGGTTTCATTTTCAGATCTTCACACAATGGCCATGAAGAGACCCCTTTGCCACATACCTGGCCTCAGTGGTTTTCCGTAACCATGGAGGAAAATTTCACAAGCCCTTTAGTCCTGCATCTTTCTGGACTCTGCCTGCTTGGGATGGAAACTGCCCCCCCCCCTCATTGAATTACATTTGTATAAATGTTGATTTCTAGTTATTTTTTAGGTGGAGGAAATACCATGGGCCTTTCTTTTTCACATTGTAGGATTAGCTGTGTGGAGTCTTGCCCCAGGACACTACTTCCTTTACTCCATTTAGCATCAGGTCTTTCTTTTAACTTCTCATCTCTTTGAGCACAAGACTTGGCTCCGACATTATATTTCCTGGAGCTCTTTTCCTCCTCCAATTGTACATTCTGTATTTCTTTTGCCCTGTTTGCTCTTTTTCATTATAGACCTACATTAGAATGATCACTAATAACCAAGTAACTTAGTCAACATTAGGCTATCTTGAAATTTCCTCTGCCAATGAAATTAGTTCAAAACTTTTCAATTTAGCATCAGGCAGATTCTTAGACAAGGGCAAAAAGCAGCCACATTCTTTGCCAAGGTCTCATAAGATTGGCCTCTAAGCCAGTTGTTAATATTGCTCCCCTCTGAAACTCTTTAAGCCAGGCTTTATAGTCCACATTGTTCTCAGTGCTACTGTCCTCCATGCTTCTACTAGAATGACCCATTAAGCCCCGCTTAAAGCATTCAACCACCTTTCTATTCCAAAGTCCCAAAGTATTTCATATTTCTCAAAAACAAACAAACAAAAACAAAAAACCAGGCCTGTCATAGCAATATACCATTCCTGGCACTAACTTTTGTCTTAGTTACTTTTCAGTTGTGAAGAGACACCATGACCAAGACAACTTATAGAAGAAAGAGTTTATTGGGGTTTATAGTTTCAAAGGTCAAGTCCATGACCATCATGGAGGAGAACATGGCAGTGGACACTCATGGCACCAGAGCAATAGCTGAGAGCTGATGTCTGATCCACAAGCAAGAGGAGGCAGATAGAGGGAGACCTAAGAGAATGGTATGGACTTTTGAAACTCAAAGCTCTCCCCTAGTGACGCACCTATTCCAACAAGGCCACACCTCCAAATCCTTCCCAAACAGTTCCACCAACTGGAGACCAAGTATTTAAATACATGAGCCTCTGGGGGCCATTCTCATTCAAACCAACACAGTGGGGGAGGGATGATCATATTCT
>CABHPR010114612.1:0-15401 GCA_902168415.1 Peromyscus melanophrys | reverse complement strand
ACACACACACACACACACACACACACACACACACACACACACATTCACACACACACATATACACCTACAAAAGTCTATTTCGTGACTCCTCTGGCATCTTCTACTATTGAGACTGCTATTGGTTCTTGTCACATCACAGTTAGTGGACACATACCTCACTAAGGGGCTGGGCAAATGGCACGGCAGTCTGGGACAGTGGAGACAGCTGATGCCAGTTAGACTTTGCTTTTGGCGTTTTTCGTGACTCTGATAAGTGAGTCTTACTTGTAGAAAATGGGAGAAATAGCAACAGATACCTGCCCGTGCCTTTCACCCCCCACTGATTAAAATACCCAAGAGGGGACTCTGTAATAATGGGTGAAAACAACAGACTTTCCCATGTGAGAAGTGGAAGGTAGAAACAAATCATGAGATCTTGTTCTTTAAAACACTTGCCCATATTGGGGGTGGGGTGGGGGGACAAGAGAGGGAGTGAGGGGAAGGGAGAGGGGGAAAAGAGATGAGACAAGGTAGGGGAGGGGAGGGGAGGGGAGGGGAGGGGAGGAGCAAAGCAGAGGGGAGGGGAGGGAAGGGGAGGAGCAGAGCAGAGTGGAGGGGAGGGAAGGGGAGGAATTTTGCGGAGACGCAGTGCCACCTGCTGGGGTGAAATAACACTGCATCTGGTAAGTGAAACACGAAAAATGGCCAGGCTGAGGTTTCGTTAAACATGTAATGGAGAGCACAAATCTTTCTTTTTATTTTCTTTTGTTAGTTATGGAGGGTCAACCTAGGGCCAGTTGCATTCTAGGAAAATTATCTGTCACTGAATTATATCCCCAGCTACTTGTTCATTTTTCCCTTTAAAGCTGAGGCGGGGTCTCACTAAGTTGCCCAGGCTGGCCTTAAACTCAGAATCCCCCAGTCTCAGCCTCCAAGTGCCATGGGATTACAGGTCTACATGGCAAGGCCTGTAAGGGAATGTTATTAATGTTAAGCAGAAGCTGACTTTTCAGACTTTTACAAAAGCATGAGACTGGCCTGTCCCCGCCAGTGGTCTTTCTACTTCTGTGTGCGCTACACTCTTCATGCCCACTCTCTCTTGTTCTCCGTGAGCCAGCCTCGATGGTCTGTACTAGGAGGGGCCACTTAGTCCAACTGGACCACGTAAGGACATAGCCAGGCTTACGTCCCTTTAACTCGGATGCTGTTAATCAAACAACCTGCTCATGATCTGACCAAGTCTCCTTCCACAGCAAGACTTTGACCTGTGAGGACAACTTCGGGCCTTTCTGAGTTTTATTCAACTCAAGGCACTGTGTAGATGGGAATCCTCACGGGGAGTGTGCCATGTCCTCCTGTTCTTGAAACTCAGAGACTTGAAATGAAAAACATGACAAAATAAACAGCAATTTTAAAAAGTGTTAGCAAACAAAACGCAATAAAAAGTGGTATGGACAGAACTAGAGAAGGTCGTACAGATATGCGTGTGGCAACATGAGGAGGTTTGGATAGCATCTCGAGATGAGAGGTGAAATGCCCCAAACACAAAATACATACACAGGGGCAGAAAAAAACTGTGTTAACGCTTTTGCTGAGGAATAAATGAAACTTGCTTGAGGGGCTACCAGGAAGAGTGATTTAACCCGAGTCGGACTTTTTCAGAGAACAGTTTGAGATAAGGGAGGAAAGGGAAGTTGAGACATGGGCAGACAATTCAATAAATGCAAAGATAAGGAGTTGGAGTTTATGCGAGTAAGCAGTTGAAAAGCATTTAAGATTCTGGGAAAGAAAACAGAACAGTATGAACTGTGTTCTAGGCTGACTTATGTGCTAATCATAGGTAGGATAAAGTGACTGTAAGATAGAAAAATATACCCCAGATCTGTAGAAAGGAAAAGATGGGTTTGAGGCCACACATGTCTAATTAAGATCAGAAAAGATAACTGGCTCTTTGATGCATGTCTGTATTGATGAACATACTAACAAAATATTTTCTTAATATTAAGCCAAGGGAGTGCCTATAGATGAGGAAGGGCAAAGAAGAAGGGGGCGGGGTGGGGGGGAGTCGCCAGAAAAGGATTCAGACTCAAAGCCTGAGAAAAGCAAGGGCAATAGGTTAAAGACTGCAGCAGTTTCTAGAACAAGACTTGAGAAGAGACCTGGTTAAATACTGTGACATATTAGAAATAATTCATCACTAATAAACAAACTGATTAATTATTCAACTTTTTGGCATAAGAAAGGCTGGGCAATAAGACACTTAGATCCGATTCCCATCTCAGGAGTGTAAGAATTTGAGTGGCAACCTTATAAATAGCCCGCTTGCATCGCATAGGCAAGTTGATAGGCCAGAGCTTTGCAAACACACAGAGGTACATCTCCCAATACACTGACCATCCTCCACACATTTTTCCTTCTAAGGTTAGATCACTGTGTTCATTCTAGATCAATGGATTTCTGCAAACGAGGGTGCAAACTCTACGCATATTGCTGGAAGGACCCTAAGAATCAAAGTATCGAGTCTGATGGTAACATCTCCCTCCCCCTGCTTGGTTCACAGAGCATGGCCTAGGGTATCGCAGTGTGGTCCTGTGCTGGACTTGGTGAAGCAAGGATTCTTTTTTTTTTAGATGCTAATTAACATGCCCAGTTAAAATTACACGCCTCATCCTAAGTCGGGATTTCTCCTTTTACCCTTATAAACCACCATTTGCCTAGGTGCCATGTCTGTCTCCTCTCTATCCAGGGGCAGCCTTTGTCCCCAACCCCTCCCCTGGACAAATACTCCTGCCCCTCTCCCTTCTTGCTTTTCCCTTCTCCCTCTTCCTCTATCTTCTGTCTTTGCTTCTTATTCTCTGCCCTCTGTCCTTCTGGGGTAAATAAATCTCCTTTGTGCTGAGAACTTGGTCTTGGGGGGTCCTGATCTGATACATTTCCTTCCAGTAAGGGAGAGGGCCATACAAAATAAAAATACTTGAAAATGCCATAGGAAACATGCTATTTCATAAGCTAATTTTAAAAATCAAACTTATGAAGGAAAAAGTAATTTGACAGAGGCACCCTATATGGGTGAATAAAGCTGGTCACAGAAGTTATTGGCTATTAAAGGAAAATTCCAGAACCAGGGGTAGTATATCTTTCTATTAACTTGCTAGTCAGGAAGGCCTACGGCTCCCAAAACAATAATGGTAGTGACACTGCTCTTAGTTGCTCAGTGGATCTAATGGTAAGACCCTGTAGCTGAAGACACCATAGACTTCGTTTGCAGGACATAGAAAGATCAAGCTGGAACTGAACTGGAAACTTCCTTCCTGTTTGCTAGCTTCCATAATGCCAGAGGTACTCTGCAAGCTGCTGGGGAATAATTGTCATCCCCAAAGTCTTACTCAGCTGTGGATCTTGCATGCTACACTGCCAACTTGCCAGGCGAGATGGTCTCATCAGTGTATTAGTGGCATAACTGTGATGGAGTAGACAACCACTTTCTAACTGCATTTGAGGGCCACGTAACAGGAAGTGATTCAGGCTTGGTACTATAAACCTGGTCAAAAGTCTGTGGCTGGGAAGATTATAAACCATGTTGGAGAAGCTACTACTATTGTCTTGCTAAATTGATATTTTATATCCATCAGCCTGCCTTCATTCTCATGCCCACAGGTTAATTCTGTTTTCAGCTTTGGTTAGAGCAGGGGACTTTGTTGTTGATGAGGGGTTTTTTGTTTTTGTTTTGTTCTGTTTACTTGCTTTGCTTTGCTTTTGCGTCAGGTGGTAGTTACTACAGATCATGACTGGTCAAGTGTCTAGAAAAAGTGAGTGTTGAATGCTCAGCCCTAAATGAGACATCTAGTCCTGGTCTCCTAGATGGCTCAGGGGACATTGTGAAAGATGGAGTGAGCATTAAGATCATAAGAACAGGAAGCGAAAGGGAAGTTTGCATGGAACCTTATCTTCTGGACATGGCATGAATGCACTCATGAACGCACAGTGGTTGTGATTGCCAAAGGAGAGCCACACAACAAGATCAGGGATTGCCAGCATTCCAGTGGCATGGATGAAAGAGAGGCTCAGGGGGCCCTGCCCCTTCCTGATAATTTGCAGGCAGTTCAGGATTTCTAGAGAGAAGGTAGTGGGGAGACTCCAGAGCTCCCTGAAAACTACTGGCAGTTACAGGGGAAGGGAGAAATATTTACATTAGTGCTGTAGCCACTGGTAAGCTACCTATGATACTGTAAATAGCCCTTCACTGGTGAACATGCATAAACCCGAATTAAATTCTTTGGGTCCACCCCCCCAAAAAAAGACTGGGGGGAGAAATGACAGTAGAAAGAAAGAAGGTTGGTTGAGAAGAGGAAGAAGATCAGTGGGAGGGAGACAAGATAGGGAAGTAGGGAAATGAATAGTATCACAACATTATGTATGTGTATTATTATGTATAATTAATATATGCTGTAAAAATTTAAATAAAGGAGTAAACTATATAATGTGCAAAAATGTGCATTAGTAATAGTTGTGCCAGTTTTACATTGCTGTGACCAAATAACCTGAAAAATCCACTTAGAAAATGAGATTCATTTTGGCTCATGGCTTTGGAAATCACAGCTCACGGTCAGCTGCTTCCATTTTTCTGGGTCTGTGGTGAGTCAGAACATGATGGAATAAAGATGTGAAGGGGCACAGATGTTCATCTTGTGGTAGCTTGGAAACAGAAAGGTATTTAAAGGGGCGGGGCGGGGGGGAGGGTCAAGGACAAAGTATAACTTCTCAGGATATGGCTCCAGAGACCTACTTCCTCCAACTAGACCCCGGTTCCTATTTCCACTGCCTCTCATTATGCCATCATATTATAAATCCAACAAAAGGGCAAGTGTTTGAACCAGCAGGGTTCTGGTAGATTAACCCATGGATGAAGTCCGAAGCCTTCTGTTGCAATCACTTCCCTAAAGCCACACCTCTGAACACTTGTTTATTAGGTCAAACAAGTCTATACATACACCTTGGGTTTCATACCCAAACCTTAGCAATGGCTTTTAAATATGTTTGCATTTTAGAAAGTTTTCCCAATACCAGGTAGCACCAATCTGCATGAAGTTTCAAGTAGATCTGAGACTCTAGCTTTTAAGGAGCCTATCACCCACCTGGGTAAATCTTTTAAGTAACCCTCTGTTCTCCCTAGATTGAAATGTTTAGTATCATTGAAGTCTTGACAAACTCGGCGTGTCTCATTTCCATAAGACCCATATAATAAATGTTCTACATTTGTGTCTCTTCCCCTGTCATAGACCATCATGGTAGCACATCAACCAAATGTGTGGATCAGATTTGTTAGCTAATGCTATGTGTCTCAAAGGAATGGGAGACCATTTTTGGAGGGTGTGAAACTAGGGATGGATTAGGGCCTCGTGCATGCCAAGCAAGTGCTCTGTGGCTGAGCCGCATCCCCAGTTCTGGTTCATTTCAGTTGATTTGCGAGATCAAAGAAGAATATAAAAGAGGTATTTTACTCTGTCAAACAAGACTACTCCCAGCTTTAAAGTCTTTGAGGCTGGTCATGTGACTGGGTAGTAGAGTACTTGTACATGTGCAAGGCTTGGGTTGAATGCAAGGCTTGGGTTGACTCCCCAGTGGCGTGAAAGCACCACACACCCCATTTTAAACACTCCCTTCATCCCTTCTTCATGTTTGTGCTGCAAAGAGATGAAAAATCCTTCAGAAAAAAAGAACTGAGGAAGAAGGAAAATACCAAGCACTGGGAAGAGTGCATGTAGTGTGCCTATCAGCTTTATTGCATTTTTCTTTTCTCACATTTTCCACTGATATCGTCTCTCATGTTAAAATACTTGTTCGTTTGGCCAATGCTCTCTTGGGTAGAATCCACATCATTTTGTCCTGCTGTCCTGACTGGAGAGAGACTTGGACATCTCTTCCTCCCCTCACAACCTCCCCAAAATAATTACTTGAGACACTTGAGGTTCCAAGAAACACAGAATGGAAATAGTTGACAATATCCAACTTAATTTCCAAGGAACATTTTCTTCATAAATGAACCACAATTTTCAGTCCCATGGATATATAGTTTATGTCCAACTTTCAGCCATGATTTGTTGAGACTGTGTTTAGTAGTATCCAGCTAAATACTATGCACATTAAAGATGTTTTATTTCAGAATGTTTGCATATAGATTGAAAATTATGCACTAAGAATTTTGTGCCAATTAAGCCCCAGCAGAAGTCTATGAGTGATATTTTTCTTTCTTTCTTTCTTTCTTTTTTTTCTTCAGTTTTTTGAGACAGGGTTTCTCTGTGTAGTTTTGATGCCTGTCCTGGAACTTGCTCTGTAGACCAGGCTGGCCTCAAACTGACGGAGATCCACCTGCCTCTGCCTCCTGGGTGCTGGGATTAAAAGCGTGAATTCCGAGTCCCTAGAGATTGGCAATAGACCAAGGCAACACTAAAACCACCATACTTTGAAAAGTAAATATTTAAAGACTGGTAATTCTTGGGTTGCCAAGAATAAACAGATAAGGGCATATGTATACAATTTAAGATTATAGATTTAAATAACTCTTTGCACAATCATTGGCTGTGTCTATCAACAATTCTAATGATAGACTGTTGAGTTATTCAACTTTTAATATGTCTCTTTCGTGTTTTGGGGATTTATTTTATTTTATGTGTACAAGTGTTTTCCCATCTAAAGTTAAATGTGTCATAACAGAGAGGATGGGAGGTCAAGAGCATTGGAAAAAGTGGCTGCCGGAGGAGTCCTGTGTATAGATACAGATGCATGAATATAATCAACGGCGAAAGGAAGAAATAACCTCTCAAGAGCTTCCACGTGGTGATATTTTGTTTGTGCTCTCACAAGTAAAGCTTGCCTGGAGATCAGAGTTGGGAGTGGTGGCACACATCTTTAATCCCAGCACTTGAGAGGAGGAAACAGAGAGTGATATGGCTGGGAGGAGAGAGGAAAGGATAAGGCGGGGTGGAGACAGGAGCTTGGCCTTTTCAGGCTGAGGATTCAGTAGAGGTAAGAAGTCTCTCCAGTAGCTCCTCAGCTTCTCTGCTCTTCAGGCAAGATTTATTTATTAAAGCACAAACCAAATATCACCATGCTTCCAGGACACGCACAGCTGTGAGACAGCATTGAATCCAGGTGGGCTACAGACATGTTGGAAAGAAATATATATGCCTAGGACTCAAGATCCCCAAGCTGTTCCTGCTGAACAAGTGGAGGAACTGGGCTCCCTCCTGTAGACAAGAGTAAACAAGCCAAAGGCAACCACTGGGGAGAGAGCAGCAAACTCTTCCAGAAGTTCTAGAGCTATCAACATGCCTTCCAGTAGCTCCAGAGCCGATCAAACCATAAACCAACCATGGACTCCCTCTGAAGGGTTTAATCTGGGCAGGAGACAGAACCGCAGGGTCTTGAGTGAAATCTATTGTAATCCTGTGAGTCTTGTGTTAATATATTATCCCTTAGGGTAGGAGCAGATCTTTGGCTTCTAAAGCTGAAACCTTGCCATTTTGCTGGGGATGAATCATTATTTTTATTTGACTGAATTTTATACCAGACGAAGGTCATTTGAATCTGACGGTACCCTTGTGGGATTTTGTGGGTATAAATCAATAGTTCCATTGTTGTCAAACCATTTAATGACACTGGGCTAAAAAGACCAGCTGCTTCAGGGATCGTGGGTGTGTCTAAGCCCCACCCCCACCCCAGCTACAAAATCTTAATGATGTAACCAACAGCAGCATACAGCAGTCCAGGCCAATTTCCATTTTGTTGCAGGGCAGGAATGACTATTTCCTGTTTTAGTTTTATACTTACCCTTCCTGGCCATGTGGCCAGCAACTCTAACAAAGTGGTAGTCTCTGCCTATCAAGTAAGGCCATCCAAAAGTGAACTGATCAAGTTTTCCATTCCTTTGGGCAGTAATACTTTCCATTTGTATAATACACTCAAATTTCACCACAAGCCTTCACACAGTAACTTGGCTCCTGCGAAGTAGGTAACAAAGTTAGCGTTACTCTCCTCCAAAGAGCAAAAGGGGGTTGGGGAAGTCTGGGGACTTGTCCCAAGTTATATAGAAGAGCTGGAGAAGGAAGCTTTCAAGGTCACTGTACTGGATCCCCACCTCCCTCTCCTTCCAATGACCATCAATTCTCATTCTCCCTGTCTTGATACTGGTTGACTATGGCCTCCCTGAATTAAAAACAAATTAAGTAAAATGTAGTTAATATAAATTTAGCATTTTAAGTACACAGTTCAGTGACATCAAGTACATTCACATTGTTGTGTGACCATCAAAACTTTTTTTCCAGAATATTGTCCTCATGCCAACTAAAATTGCTTCTCATAACACTATTTTCCACTCTTCCTCGACCCTCCTCTCACTACTCGTCCTCTTCTTCCTCTAGAGACCCCATTTTGTTTTTTGTCTCTATGAACTGACTGCTCTGGGAATTTGGGCCATGCTCTTGCATCTGGACTTTTCACTTAGCGCTGTTTCAAGGCTCCCCTGAGCTGTTGCGTGTGTCAGGATTTCAGTCCAGTCTAACAGGCTGACTAATAGGGAACCCATTGTGTCTGTAGAATAATTTTGTTCATACGTTTATGCTGTACTCTTAGCTTCCTTCCGGGAACCAGCACTTACATTGTCTTTTAAGAAATTATCTGTCCTCATTGAATCAAGTCTGGCAGCTGCTCTTTCCTGGAATGAAAAACAATATGACACACAGAATAAAAATGAAACAGAATTTTTAAAATGCACGTGGCTTACCCAGGCCAAGTTGAGTAATAGTTTTTGCTACATTGGGTTATTCTGTTTCCAATTCATTCTCAAACCTGGTTTCCTAGCTTACTTTTGACAATGAGACTTGGGTGGCAGCCAATATTAGAACCCACCACTGGAAATCTAACCATTCTAGCATTCACCAAAACTCAATGTGAGGTAGCCTTTTCTACAGCCTCCTTTCCTTTTTTATGGCTATGTTGTGCTTTTCCTTTAAAGAATGTGTGCTGTGTCTGGTTATCATGACCATCATTATTGTTTATTTACATACAGTTGAGGGTGGGATGCAGAGTATAAAGGATAGGAAGGGGGTAATTAGGATGGGAGTGTGTGCCATGTCTTTGCCCTATCTATGAACTGGGATTTCTTTTAAGAATGTGGTGTATTCACTTTATTTTATTTTATAGCAAACCAAAGACTTTCTTGTCAGTATTCCTAGGTATTATAACTGTCTATTCTGGTTTCCCAAAATCCATTGAGATAGTTGAAATGTATTTCCAGAATAGCCTAATTTCATAAGCATTCTGTAGTTCTAATACTAAATAAATACCAAGTCTCTCTCCTGCCTTCTTCTATAGTAAAGTTCTGTATCCCTCACTTACCAAACAGTGACTGAACACCTAACATATATAACACACCAGACTAAGAGTCAGGGCCCCATCAATGAACAGGACAGACAAGTGGTCCATCCTCACAAGGTCCACTTGCCAGTGTGGAAGACCACCAGGAACTAACACTTGGGCAAGTCTATGTGAGTTCTAACCTGAGCACTGGATGCTTTGAAAAGAATGTCCTCAGTCAGGGAAGCACAAAGAGCTTCCCTGGGCAAAGGTAGGCTAAATAAAAGTTGCTGAGTAGATCAGTGGGAGGTGGAATGCAACAGATCAAAGCAGACAGCATTAGCAAAAGTTCCATGATGGAAGATGGGCCAACATCTCCATCTCCCAAAATTTCAGTATCTCTGTTCTAGTTTCACTTCATGGTTCTCGTGTGGATTTTCTTCTTGAAATTCTTTGGTATATCATTGGGCAGTAATACTTTCCATTTGTATAACACACTCAAATTTCACCAAAAGCCTTCACAAGATAATTTGGCTCCTGTGAAGTGGGGGTGGGGCTTAGGCAGAACCATGTAATGTTGAATTTACAACAGTCCTTTAGACTAAGAGCTATGGAGCTTGAGAGAGGGCCCCCTTCTATAGTGTATGTCTGTGCTCAATAGATTTGTCAACTTGACACAAGCTAAAGTCATCTGAGAGGAGGGAACCTCAATTAAGAAAATGATTCCATAAGATCCAGCTGAAGGCAAGCCTGCAGGGCATTTTCTAAATTAGTGATCAATAGTGGAGGGGCCCACTCCTTGTGGGTGGTGCCATCTCTGGGCTTGTGGTCCTGGTTCTATTAGAAAGCAGGCTGAGCAAGCCACGAGGAGCAAGCCAGTAAGCCACACCCCTCCATGGCCTCTGCATCAGTCCCTCCTCCAGGTTCCTACCCTGTTTGAGTTCCTTTCCTGACTTCCTTCAGTGATGGCCTGTAGTGTAGACATGTAAGCCAAATACACCCTTTCCTCCCCAACTTGCTTTTAGTCATGGCGTTTCAGCAATAGTAACCGTAACTAAGACAATGTCACTCCCCCATCTCCTTCCCTTCTTCTGTACACACACCACACGCTTAGCACTCCTATATATTCCCCTGATAAAGAAAGGAGGTGCTGGAGGAGTCCCGGGCTCAATTCAATACAGTGACTAACTTAATTCTGAATTTGTGCTTCAGTTCTTATCCTCAAGCAGCAAAGACCCTCCTCAGCCTCTCGGGGTGACCTTCCCCCTGCCGTCTTCAGGGTTGCCCTACACACTGGTTTCTTCCTACTGGGATGCAGAGCCCCACCCCGGATTCCAGCAGGACCCAGCTGTCTCCATCAGACTTCCAGAGCCCACATTGCTTACCAGGGTTTGAGAATCTCTCCTGCTCATTTCCCACTTTAACGTTTTACCCCCCAGTAGGTCAGGAAGTACCCTTAAGCCTCTAGCTATTCAGGGTTTCGGCCTCCAGTGGATTTGGTGACCACAGTCTCCAGCTGGCATTTCCTGTTTCAGCTCTGCTGGGTATCTGACCCTTAGTCCTTTCCAAGTATCCACTGCAGAGTCCTGGCTGTTACTAGCCTGCCACAGGCAGGCAGGCCCAGTCATTCAGGACTCTGGGCAATAGAGCCACCTGTTCCAACCCTCAGTCCAAGGGCTCACAAACTCCACGAAGGTCTTACAACCAGTAAATAACCCAGCACTATTAAGTGGGATTTGTGGACTTCATTTAGATGAAATTATATAATTCATGATTAGAGGGGAATTTTATCTTCGTTTCTTGAGACGCTTTGTCATCCAAGGTATGACATGTCCCCGCCTGGTCACGACACTTCTGTAAGGAAGACATTTCATCCGGATGAAGCTCGCCCTGTTTGCTGACTGCCAAAGCTATAAGCCAAGTGGCCAAGAGCCACAGTGATTAGATCAGTATCTACAAGTAGATCCGACTAGATCTCACCTGCTTCCCCTCCCCTGGGATGGCCAAGGGACAGGCTGCAGATGGCTGCAGGCTTATGTCCTACACTCCCAGCAAACCGTGTCTTGCAGCCCAGGGTGCTCCAGGCAGTAGGGAAGTGAAAAGCACCCTACAGTTCCTTCTAGGGAACCCGGTGGAAGCGGATACTAGAAACCAGGAAGCCCATGCCTTCCCAGCTCTCTTGACAGTCTTTGTTCCAAGAAGGGCATTTCGGCATGAGTTATGTACAAGGTAAAGGTCAGGACAGCAGCCAGTCACATGAGACTTGTCTTTCTGTTTCTGATCTCTGGCCCAATTTATAGCAGCGGTCAGAGGGGCATCTCCTATCACATCCCCATTCCCTGTTACCCAACAGGTTACTAGAACAAAACCACTCAGCCATTTCCTTAAGCACCGCGGGTTGCAGAAAGGCCATGCTAGGAAGAGGTGCCAGGGAACATTAGCTGTCACACTCTCACATGATGCCGCGGAATGGTAACCTGATACAAACCCATAATCTTAACGTCCCATCTTATTTGGCATTACTCAGTGACACAAGTGCATGAACACAGATCTGGACGTCCAAGAGCTGAGCTGTGAGTACAGGCTGTTCCGACCGTATCTGAGAAATACCTAAGGGCAGGGGATGGAGGCGGGCGGAGGACGTTTTGCAATGCAAATATTTTAAAACTCCACAGATCTGCACACTAATAAAGCTGCTGGTGTAAAACGCACTGGGAGACGGGATAGCAAAAGTTAAGAGGAAACGAAGGAAGATTGCTTTCTAATGCTGTGATAAGCACCATGATGGAAAGAAACCTAGGAAAGAAAGGGCTTATTTGTTACAGGCCCCAATCATGTCTGAAGGGTGTCAGGGTACGCACTCAAGCCGGAGCAGAGGCAGGAACCACGAGGAAAGCAACCCACTGGCTTGCTCAGTTACTTTTCATACACAGGCGGGGCCCATCTTCTCAGGGATGACACCACCCACAATGGTCTGGTCCCTCCTTCATTAATTAGCAATCAATGACCTACAGGGGCTGGAGAAGTGGCTCAGCCGTTAAGAGCACTGGCTGCTCTTTCAGAGGACCCAGGTTTGATTCCCAGCACCTACCTGGCAGCTCACAACCATCTGTAACTCCAGGTCCAGGAGATCCAGTGCCCTCTTCTGGCCTCTGTGGGCACTGTATACTCTGACATACAGAAAAAATAATTTTTTGTAAGATTTATTTATTATGTATATAGTGTTCTGTCTGCATGTATGCCTACATGCCAGAAGAAAGTGTCAGATCTCACCACAGATGGTTGTGAGCCACCGTGTGGGTGCTGGGAATTGAACTCAGGTCCTCTGGAAGAACAGCCAGTGCTCTTAACCACTGAGCCATCTCTCCAGCCCTCAGAAAAAAAAATGTTTTTTTCTGATGGGCAGAAAAAATTATACCCATCACATAAAAAATATTTTTAGAAGAAGAAAATACTCCACAGGCATGCCGACAGGCAATCTGATCTAGACAATTCCTCAGTTGCAGGGCGTTTACCCACCATCCCCACAGCTCCCCAGAGTTCTCTTGAGTGTGAGCAGCAGGAAATATTAGATAGAAGGATTTATTGCGGAGAATCTTGCGGAGATAAACAGATAGAAAATAAAGGATAGCCTCGAGAGGGCCTGGAACCTATTCCAATGGGCCCCGACTGTCTCTACCCCAGGGTATTTATAGAGACGCCAAGGGGTGGAGCAAAAGACCTCCTCCCCTACAGCACAGCCAAGTGCAGACCATCTCAGACACCTGCACTCATGCCGGTGGTCCTAATCATCCTCTCTATGCGGATCTGCTGGGTAAAGCCACGAGGAACCTGAGAACGGGCTCCCACACTCAGGTTAGGTTTATTCTCCCCAGGTGGCTCTAATTTGTGTAAAGTTGGCAAGCGACACAGGACCTCTCATATCCCTTCATCCCAAACAACCAGCCACACAGGGCCTCCTGTATCCCTTCATCCCAGACAAGGTGTACCTGCCAGCTAACACACCCACATGGAAGACAGTTATCACCACAGGTCCTCCACTAGGGATCTACAGAGAGAGTTTAATCGTGTTCTTAAAATAATAAGCAACTCCTACTTCCTCAGCCTTGGTAGGTAGATATGATCAGCCAGTGCAACAAAAAATGGTCTCAGAACAACACAAAAAAGCTCAGAATGCACATGAAGGTGAGAGCTGTGATACACACACACACACACACACACACACACACACACACACACACACACACTCCCCCCACTTCTGACTATTCCCTGAGCATTTTAAAATGGAGTTCATTAAGGCCATTCTCAAAGAGAAGAATTTGGGTTGGGACTAGTGGATTCCGACGTTCTGTTTGTTTGTTTGTTTTCCTTCTGTCTTTGGGTTGAGGGCTCAGGTAGCTCCCGCAGGCCTGGAACTCACTATGCGACTAAGGATGACCCTGAACTTGTGATGGCCCTGCCTCTAGCTCTCAAGTGCTCAGAGGACACGTGTGCATTGTCACACCCGGTTTATGAGGCACCAAGATCGAATCCAGGGATGCATGCAAGCACTTGTACCAAGCGACAGACGTCCTCAGCCCAGGGTTCTATTTTCTTCATTGGATTTTATTAGTTACTTGTCTGGGGTTTGGACGCTATCCAACCCTTAGTAAAGAAATTCTAAGATGGCCAACACTGCCAGACAGCCCGTCAACATTAACCTTTCCTGCGCGCAGTTCAGGCAGAGAACGCACTTAAGGACAAAGTGTATCTGAAGACTGAGCAGAATTCCGCTATGGCTGAATACCCAAGTCTGTTCACATGTACATCGTTTCTATGCTCAGTAAATGGTGGCTGTTGCAGAACTGGCATTTTAAAATCTCATGCTGACATGTTTAAGGTAAACCTTGACCCAGAAACAGAGCAATATGTAAACCTAGCCTATGGAGGATTTCAAGGAAAATTAAAAGAAGACGTTGTTCTTTTTATTTATTTATTTATTTATTTATTTATTTATTTATTTATTATTTATTTATTTATTTTTTATTTTTTTATTTTTTCATACAGGGTTTCTAGCTGTCCTGGAACTTGCTTTGTAGACCAAACTAGCCTCAAACTCACAGAGATCCACCTGCCTCTGCCTCCCAAGTGGTGGGATTAAAGGCGTGTGCCACCACCGCCTGGCTGAAGACGTTGTTCTTAACAACACATGTGACCTCAGATATGTGATTATCTAATCCAGGAAAACTACATTTAGTTAAAAATCAGATCGAAAATTGAAGTTGGTAGGGAAGTGGGACAAATAAATTCCAAGCTAAAGAAATGACTATCAACAGGCCGTGCCAAGGTTAATAGGAGATCAAAACCCCTGAAGGGGAGGATGGGAAGGTAGTACTCATTGTAAATCAAACCGGTCCACAGAAAATGTCGGTCAGCAAATTAACCAGAGACTCATAGGATGAACTCAGGGAGGAAAAGGCTCATATGGCTCACACATCCCAATCACCGTCCATCACTGAGAGGACATCATGGTAGGAATCCAGCAGGAAAGGAAGGAGGAGCTATGGGACACCTGCGACTTCCTTGCTCTCCTTAAGGATGAGCCTGTAAAGTGCATAGGCCCTACCCTGAGTCAGAGGACAGCCTTGTTTTTTTAGGACAAATATAGTGGACACAATTACCTCAGACCAGGCAACGAGATAAAAGATACCATGGTCTTGAAGAAATCTTCTGCAAATGCCACTCGATTCACCAGTTCCTGGAGAAGAGACGCTTCATTCAGAAACGGCTAGAGAAATCACAGCATGCTGTGTTAACACGTGAAAACTTTCAGGAAAGCGTCTTTTTTCCCAGAATTCCAGTGTGCTTTCTTCCAGACGTCTACTAAACCTGGGGTTTTCAGAGCTCCCTAATGTTGTTTTTTCAGGAGACAAATGTCAGTTTATGGTAATTAGCAGCCTGTTTAATATTTTATGCATTTCTTTGTATGTTTGTATTAATTTTTCTTCTATTTTTTTTTCAGTGATCTTTTCATTCCCTTTCACACAAAACGCTCTGCGAGATGAGATGTTGAATCTACATTCCTTCTG
>CABHPR010114610.1:22397-49282 GCA_902168415.1 Peromyscus melanophrys | reverse complement strand
TCTCTCTCTCTCTCTCTCTCTCTCTCTCTCTCTCTCTCTCTCTTTCTTTTTTTTTTGATTTTTCGAGACAGGGTTTCTCTGTGTAGCTTTGCGCCTTTCCTGGACTCACTCTGTAGACCAGGCTGGCCTTGAACTCACAAAGATCCGCCTGCCTCTGCCTCCCAAGTGCTGGGACCATCGTTTCTTTTGAAAGAACTTTGTATGTCTAATGTTCGTGACTTCCTTAGTACTATCTGTGAGCTTAAGGACCTTTGTGCTCCTAACATGGGATGTTTTATATTGTGATATTAATATTAATATAAAATATTGGGATGAACAAGGAAGGAAAGGTTATGGTTTAACAGTGATGTGTTCGTGTGTCAAGTTGACAAGGTCTCAACTGTCCTCCTTAGTCACTTCCTTTGGCCAACTTGACACAAGCCAGTGTCATTTGAGAAGAGGAACCTCAACTGAAAAAATGCCTCCGAAAGATTGTCCTGTGGGTGAGTCTGTGGAGCATTTTCCTGATTAATGATAGATGTGGGAGAGCCCGGCCCACTGTGGGCGGTGCTATCCTTGGGCTGGTGGTCCTGGATGGTGTGAACAAACAATGGGGAGAAAGCCAGTAAGGAATGCTTCTCCACGGCTTCTGCTTCCCCAGGTTCCAGCCTTGAGCCCCTTAGTGATAGACTGCGACCCTTTCTTCCCCATGTTGCTTTTGGTCATGGTGTTTTGTCACATTGATAGAAGCCTTAATCAAGATTCTTCAGAAACGGTAGAAAACACGTCTTCCACGACACCAGCACATGCAGCCCTGAAAACAGCCCAAATGTCCATCACAGACAAACAGCTAAGCATATTTTGATATATCCACATAGTAAAATACCGTTTAGTAATGAAAAAGATACAAGGATTGATATTTGCAACAAAGGGAAGTGCTGTGGGATGGTCTGTATGTCAAACATGTTGCTTATTGGTCAATGAATAAAACACTGATCGGCCAGTGGTCAGGCAGGAAGAAGTATAGGCGGGACAAGGAGGAGAGAATTCTGGGAAGTGGAAGGCTGAGGAGACACTGCCAGCCGCCACCATGACAAACAGCATGTGAAGATGCCGGTAAGCCACAAGCCATGTGGCAAGGTATAGATTTATAGAAATGGATTAATTTAAGATATAAGAACAGTTAGTAAGAAGCCTGCCACGGCCATACAGTTTGTAAACAATATAAGTCTCTGTGTTTGCTTGGTTGGGTCTGAGCGGCTGTGGGACTGGCAGGTGAGAGAGATTTGTCCTGACTGTGGGCCCGGCAGGAAAACTCTAGCTACAGGGAAGATCTCAAGGTAATTAGGTTGTGTATACAGTATAACACAATTATGTTATGTCTGTCTAAAGTTGTGCAAAATACAAACTAGTATTTAGTTAAGAAGATGCAACTAGAACTTGCAGACCAAGGTGGGAGGAGAGACAGGTCGTTGGAGAATGTGCTTGGATGTGAGGGATGCATTCGCTTTTGACTGTGATAGTCCAGAGTCTGCAGATGTCAAACAGTCGAAACTGTGCATTTAAATATGTATATATGTATATACATTGTATATATTATTTCATTGTATGTCACCATCTTAGCGTTTCTATTACTTGATGAAATACTATGACTGAAGAAACTTGGGGAAGAAAGGGTTTATTTGGCTTACACTTCCACGTCACTATTCTTCACTGAAGGAAGTCAGGACAGGAACTCAAACAGGGCAGGAACGTGGAGGCAGGAACTGATGCAGAGGCCATGGACAGGTGCTGCTTACTGGCTTGCTCCTCATGGCTTTCTCAGCCTGCTTTCTTATAGAACCCAGCACCAGCAGCCCAGGGATGACACCACCCACTATGGGCTGGGCTCTCCTCCATCAATCACTAATTAAGAATATGTCCTCCAGGCTGTGTACAGCCAGATCATATGGAGGCATTTTCTTAATGGACGTTCCCTTCTCTCAGACAACTTTAGCTGTGTCAAAGTTGACATGAAACTATGCAGCCCAGTCATGTATAGAGCAACACAGGTGTGAAAGTTTAAATGTAAAGGGTTTAGAGGGTGGTGACTGGAGGCACAGAGCAGAGCAGGGACCCATGGGAGGGTGAGTGAGCTGTGATGTGTGGGGTTAGAGGACCAGCTGTGGGCTTCTCTGTGGGAGGGGGCAGCCAGGCCAAGCTAAACCACCCAGGTATTTCCTGCAGAGGTTGGTGTGCCCATCAAAGGATGGCGCAGCCCCCTCAGGTCTCTGTGTCTCAAGGAGGGAAGGGGAAGGAAAGACTTCACTGTCTGAAGTGTTGTGGGTGATTGTGGGGCTTTGGCCCAGTTGGAGTTGGGGCACAAGGAAGTGGTCATGTGACAGTCCTTGTACATATGCACATATTCACCTATATAAACACACACATGTTTATGCATACATGACACACATTTCATGCATGCATGCACGTATACATTCATCTACTCATTTATTCTTATTAAACATGCATATATCATTCCATTAATACATATATACATATTCACATATACATTCATCTATGCAAATATACATATGCTCATGCAAACATGTGTGCTATCATATTAATACATACATATATTCATTTTTGCAGTGCACATTTAAATATTAATTATAATATATATGCACATATGCCCACATATGTGCATGCTCATTTACACATTCGTATATTATATACAATATAAATATATATCTAGAAGTACATATACAGTATACACATGAATATTGATAGAATGCACACACACACACATATATATATACACATTCATATTTATGCACATATACAATATACATTGGCACATACGACATCCGTGGTCTTTATTAGCCATACTCAGATGCACAAACATAACATACATATTTGTATACACACGTGATTTCTTCCCATCCCATTTTGTCCTGAGAAGAATATCTCAGAGACGACATTTGGTCACTGATAATGCACACTCAGTGTTAACTGAGAGGTGAGACCTGCAGTCTATGTCTTACATCTTTGTCCAGAGCTCTTCAGCATAGTCTCTCCTTGGGTGCAGCCTGGGCTGGCTCTACCTGCCACAGACCTCCCAGCTCACAAAGGGTCCTTGTGCGGAGGCCCCCAGCCTTCATCTCCTTCCCGTCTCCATTGGTCTTGGCACGCGTTACCTAGTGTGTGTCACACACACCTCCTCCCAGCAGGCTTCTCTATTACAAGCCTCTGATCAGCATGTTTCGCTTGCCCTTGTCCTGCAACGCTGTCCCTAAGTGGACGATCAGGAGCTCCCGGGGCACGGTGCACGTAGTTTACTTTCTCCATTGCATAGTGTCCGTCTGTCCTCTCAGAGTTAGGTGATTAGAATCGGCCTCAAGAGGAGAGTGACTTTACTTAGCAGTGGGGGAAGGTGCTAATTTTCACACTGTGGTCATCGGTCATCTCTGGACGCCCTAGCCCAAGGGAGGAGATGGAATGTTGTCTGCATAAGTGGAAAAACCCTAGCTTGGCTCAGACAAGATGCTACACTCGTTCACAACCCAGGACCATTTGCCTTCATTGTCCACCTGCCCCAGATGCCCCCTCCCTTGCCTTGCAAGCTCCCTGCTGACTCTCTGAGGCCCCCAAGAGGTCTGCTCAGGACTGCCTGTGGCAGTGCCCCTAGCAGCTGAGGCCTTGGGTGGCCACAGCCAGCTACCATCCTCTGTGCTGTGTCTCAGGTGGATGTGTGTGGAAGTGTTCCTTCATGGCTTGTTCCCCGGATCCCTGTAGTCCTGGAGGGTTTCTGCCAAGAAAGAAAGATATGGAGGGAGAGGAGGGAATGGACACTGCGAGGTCCCTAAACCTAGGGGAAACCCTGCAGGAGTCAGCTACTGCCAATAAGCTATTTGGGCTTCAAAGGATGATAAGCCAAGTGGGGTGCAGGGGACACAATCTCTCCTTGATGATGATGTCAGTGGTCCAGTGATGATGTCAGTGAGTCCAGTGATGATGTCAGTGAGTACAGTGATAATATCAGATGATAGCCCAGTGATGATGTCAGATGATAGTCCAGTGATAATATCAGATGATAGTCCAGTGAGATGTCAGATGATAGCCCAGTGATGATGTCAGATGATAGTTCAGTGAGATGTCTAGAAGGCAAGATTCACAGCAACAGTTGTTTAGGAGACTGAGCAGGAGGAACCTGGGGCTGTCCCCTTGGTCTAAGCCAGAGTTTTATTCTGGCTCCCACTATGACCTCTGACCCCTACTGCTCACACTGGCACCAGGTCTGCCATGAGCTGCAGGCAGGTGAAGGCACACTATAGTGTGCTGGAGAATGTCAAGGAGAGAATGGATTATTGAGCACATGCGTGTAGCATCTCCCTCCCTGGAGCTGGGGTTACAGGTATGCACCATTGCGCCACCACCTGGCTTTTTATGTGGGCATCGGGAATCTGAACTCAAGTTCTCAGGTTTGGGTAGCGAGTACTTTACCCACTGAACAGTCTCCCCAGTGGAAACTTGTGATGTGTTGGGATGTTAGAGAATGGGAAGTCTCATAGGCAGACTTACCATGCTATGCTGGAAAGAGGAATCGGCATAAGAGCCTGAGAAACTATTGTCGGTAGACAGGAACCAGGAAGAAAGTGGTCAAGAAGGATAAAGAGAACCCAAGCTGATGAGCTGAGAACTGAGGGAGGAGGACCTTCAACAAGGTAAGGAGAGGGTGTTAGTGTGAGCACTAGGGGTCAGAGGTCATAGTGGGAGCCAGAGTAAAACTCTGGGTTAGACCTAGGTTTGCCAGGGGACAGCCCTAGCTTCCTCCTGCTCAGTCTCCTAAAGGACTGTTGCTGTGAATCTTGCCTTCTAGACATCTCACTGGACTGTTGACATCATCATCGAGGAGAGACTGTGTTCCCTGCATCCCTCTTGGCTTATCACCCTTTGGAGCTCAAGTAGTTTGCTGGCAGGAGCTGACCCTTCAGGGTTTCCCTAAGGACACAGAAGTGGCCTGGCTATCTGCAGCCCTTGGGACCACAGCTGCTTGGTGGCTTTGGCTCAGTACCCATGAGCCTTTGCTGACCAGAGAGAGGAAACACTGAGGCTGTCTACTTCACACAAAGACCGAAGCAAAAGAAAATAAGGGTCTCTGCAGGGCACTTGTAGATGGCTAAGGAAAATGACGTGTGGTTGCTAGGGACTAACTACCGTTTCCAAGGAATCCGTGAGTCACCTGTGCTGAGAAAAAACATTCACACTAGAGTATGGAGCCAGGGAGAGGGGTCTCCTGTACTTTTTTGAATGGCAGTTGGTGTCTCCATGAAATGAGCAGTCTAGTCATGTGACAAATGGTCCCTGAGGGATTCCACCTCTGGGTCCCTCCTGATTTCTTCTCCTAGTGACAGAACAGCACACCAGGCAGAGGTCCCCAGCCACAGTGCCTCTGAGGAGCAAACTGACTTATGAAGATGCTGGGAGCATTTCAAATCAACAGCATGACTCTGGAAACTCAAGACCAGGTTTAAGGAGATGGACACATTCACAAAGACGCATCATGATTTTGGTGCCTTATTTTCCATACACTTCTCTTTCATCAATTTATTATCAACCGAATCTAAGCAATATTTTCAAAGAATCACGTAATAAGCACTTGACAGGGTGGAAGTGAAACAATGCAGGTCCGTTCACACCGCTGATGTGTGTGCTGGCTGAGTTCTCCACACTGGGACCCCAGGAGCACCTTCCTCCTCCCTACTCAGGTGCGCATGCCCATTAGACACCCACATTTTCACAGCACACATCTTTATGTGCTACTTTGGATGTTTAATCTTGTAATCATCTTAGACTGAACAATGTTGCAAGAAAAGCAAAGAAAATTTCCCCAGCTTTGCCTAATAGTAACGAGTCAAGAAGTGTGGGGGTATTGTGTTCCCCAAAATATTGTGCACGCTAATAAACTTATCTGGGGTCAGAAAACAGGACATCCACAATATTAAACATAGAGGATAGGCAGTGGTAGCACACGCCTTTAATCCTAGCATTCCAGAGGCAGAGATCTACCTGGATCTCTGTGTGTTCAAGGATACAGCCAAGTATGGTGACTCACGCCTTTAATCCCAGGAAGTGAGCCTTCAATTCCAGGGAGTGATGGCAGAAAGCAGAAAGGTATATAAGACGTGAAGACCAGAAACTAGAAGCTTTTAGCTGGTTAAGCATTCAGGCTTTTGAGCAACAGTTCAGCTGAGATTCATTTGGATGAGGACTCAGAGGCATCCAGTCTGAGGAAACAGGATCAGCTGAGGAATTGGCGAGGTGAGGTAGCTGTGGCTTGTTCTGCTTCTCTGATCTTCCAGCATTCATCCCAATACCTGGCTCTAGGTTTGTTTTTATTAATAAGACTTTTTAAGACTCATTAAGAAGTTCACAGGACTGTGCTGTGGACCCAATGATACTGTATTCAAGTTCTGTGGGCTAACAGTTTATGTTTGTAGATAATTCTTTATTAACACATAGGTCTGCCAATTCCTATTTCCCTCAAGGTTTGAGATTCATTATTCAGAAATCAGTGACAATGAAAAATTTAGCATAATTTTAAAAGTAGACGACATTGGACTAGAGAGATGGTTCAGCAGGCAAGCGTACTGCCCGTCCAGAGGACTCAGGTCTGATTCCCAGAACCCTCGTGGTGGCTCACAACTGTTTTTAACTATGGCTCCAGGGGACCCAATGCCCTCTTCCGGCCTCTGTGGGTATTAGGCTCACATGTGGGGCACAGGCATACATGCAGTCAAAGCAGCCATACATATAAAAATAAAACAAAATACTTAAAAAGAACATTTAAAAAATAAACAATGTTATATCACAAAAGTTAAACTTTAATTTATGCTGTTTATATATTAAATACCTAGAAGGAATTATCTTAATTTTTTTTTTTTTGAGACAGAGTTTCTCTGTGTAACAGCCCTGGCTGTCCTGGAACTTGCTCTGTAGACCAGGCTGGCCTCGAACTCACAGAGATCCGCCTGCCTCTGCCTCCCAAGTGCTGGGATTAAAGGTGTGTGCCGCCACCACCTGGCTTAAAATTTTTTTTATTATATGATGAATTTTGTATAAACTTTTTTATACAATGTATTTTGACCATATTCTTTCCCTTCCCCTAGCTTCTTCCAGATCCTTTCCATCTTCCTATTCACTCAACTTTCTCTACCTCTTTCAAAAAAAAAGAAAGAAAAACAACAAAAAATAAAAAATGAAACCCAAAATAAGCAAAACAAACTAGAGAAAAAGAGAATTATTAAGACAAAAACTACAGGGACAGAACCAGACAGAAGGAACACACAGAGACCACCGAGTCTGTTTCGTTTCACTGCTTCATTACCCCCTGTCCGTTAGGAGTCCCTCCTATCCGTCTCTCTCCCACCCCTGCAGAGCACAGGTCTCCCTTCTTTCGGTCTCTATGCCCCTCTGGCTGGAGTAAAATAGGAAGAGGATCCTCAGCTGAGAGAAGCCTGCAGCAAGTCTGTGTGATAGAGGAGGCCCCGCCCGCTGCAGGTGGTGCCACCCTTGGGCAGGTGCCCTGGGGTACATAAGAAAGCAGGCCGCCGAGCAAGCTATGGAAGCAAGCCACTAAGCAGTGTTCCCTCGTGGCCTCTGCTTCAGTTCCTGCCTCCAGGTTTCTGCCTTGAGTCTCTGCCCTGGCTTCCCTTCATGATAAACTACAACTGTAATTAACTACAAAGTAATTAACCCTTTGCTCCCCAAGTTTCTTTTGGTCATGGTGTTGATCACGGCCATGGGAGACCAAACTTAAACAGCGCCTGTTCTGGACACTTCCCATCAACAGAATCATCTTGCATATGGTCTCTCGCCACTGGCCTCTCTCAATTGGCATGTTTCCAAAATTCACTGAAATTGTAGAATGAATCATATCATATCAAAATGATGCTGTGTCTTCTTACTACTGAGTATTTTACTGCATGGATATATTGTGTTTTGTCTCTACAACTATCCCCTGGTGGAGATTTGAGCCATTTCTACTTTGGGGACATCACAAACATTGCTTCTGTGGACATTGGTGTAGATTTTCATGTAAATGTGTATTTTCCTTTTTCTTGAATATATTTCAAGGAGTAGAGTTCCTGAGCCAAACAGTGAATCTATTTAATATTTAGGAGAATTGCTTAGATCTTTTCTAGATTCTGTACCATTTCCCAGCCCCATCACCAATGCACAAGTCTCCTGATTTATCCATACCCTTACTCAGAATTCTCTGTCCTTCACTTTAACCATACCAATGTATATGGGCTGTACATCATTATAGTTTTGGTTGTGGTGGTGTGAATAGGTGTGGCCCCCATAGCCTCATGTGTTTCAATGCTTGGCCCATGGGAATGGCACTGTTAGGAGGTGTGTCCTTGTTGGAGTAGGTGTGGCCTTGTTGGAGGAAGTGTGTCACTGTGGGGGTGGGCTTTGAGGTCCCATATGCTCAAGCTACACCCAGTGTGGTACATAGTCTCCTTCTGCTGCCTGTGGATCAAGATGTAGAACTCTCAGTTCCTTCTCCAGCACTATGTCTGCCTGCACATCCATGCTTCTCACCATGACGATAATGGACTGAACCTCTGAACTGTAAGCCAAGCCCAATTAAATTTTTTCCTTTATAAGAGTTGCTATGAGCCGGGCGTTGGTTGGTGGCGCACGCCTTTAATCGCAGCACTCGGGAGGCAGAGCTAGGCGGATCTCTGTGAGTTCGAGGCCAGCCTGGGCTACCAAGTGAGCTCCAGGAAAGGCGCAAAGCTACACAGAGAAACCCTGTCTCGAAAAACCAAAAAAAAAAAAAAAAAAAGAATTGCTGTGGTCGTGGTTCCTCTTCATAGCAATGAAACCCTAACTAAGACCATTGTGTTGCCCTGTTGACCAGTGAAGCTGAATGTCTCTCTGTGCCTTTATTGGCTATTTCTATATTATCTGTGGAGGAATGGCTGCCCGTTCAAATCCTTCACTGACACGAGAACCTGGTTGACTTTTTATTGTTGTTGTTGTTGGTTTTTCGAGACAGGGTTTCTCTGTGTAGTTTTGGTGCCTGTCCTGGATCTTTCTCTGTAGACCAGGCTGGCCTCGAACTCACAGAGATCAGCCTAGCTCTGCCTCCTAAGTGCTGAGATTAAAGGCGTGCGCTACCACCACCTGGCTTTCTGGTTTTTTTTTTTTTTTTTTTTGTTATTGTTGAGTTGTTAGGATTCTTTATATATATTCTGATACAAATACCTCATTGGGCATATGATTTGCAAATGTTTCTTTTATTTTATAGTTTATTATTTTTCTTTTTTGTTGGTTCCTTTAAAAATATTTAAAATGTGTGTGTGTGTGTGTGTGTGTGTGTGTGTGCGCGCGCGCGCGCGCACGCGCGCATGCATGTAGGTCAGAGGACAACTTGGTGAAGCTGGTTCTCTCCTTCCACCTCTACATGGGGTCTAACCCAGGTTGCCTTTGCCAGCTGAACCATCTCATTGCCTCGGTGGTTTCTTTTGATGTGTGAAGTTTTAAATTACAACAGAGTCTAATTTATTTATTTTTCCTTTAAATTGAAAATTTCTATGTATGTGTGTTGTCTTCCCCCCTCCCTCAAGTGGGCATTTTGTCTGTGGATCTACATGATGTCAGTGCATCACGTGTGGTACCTGGTGCTGGTGGGAGCAAGAAGGCGTTAGACCCCCTGGGACTGGAGTTACAGATGGTTGTGAGCCGCATGTGGTGCTGGGAGTTAAACCCAGAGCCTCTGCAAGAGCAGTCACTGCTCTTAACCACTGAACCATCTCTCCAGCCCTTTAAAATAAAATAAAAATTAATTAATTAATTACTATTGTGTGCACATGTGCCACAGTGTGAGCGTGGCGGTCAGAGGGTAACCGTGGAGTCTGTTCTTGCCCCCCACCTTCACGTTGGTCCAATCCCTGGAACCCAGAGTGCCCTGCGTGTTCAGCAAGCTCCCTCACCTGCTAAATCTCATGTCTGACATTTCTCGCCTGTTCCTTGTGTTTCTGGTGCTCACTAAGGAGCCATTGTCTAGGCCCCATCATGAGGATTTCCTTTAGTGGTTTCCTGAACAGGTTTGTGCTTTCTATTTTGGTCACAGGTGTGTCTGTTTCAGAGTATTTTTGTGTGGTGTCAGGAAGGGATTCAAGCATCCTTTAAGAAATGGGTATCTTATCTGTCCCAGCACCGTTTGCTGGAAATAATTATTCTTTCCTCATTTTGGAATCCTCGGTAAAAACTAACAGGAAGGTCATTCAACTGTTGGATTGCTGTAACTCACCCGTCCCTTTCCTCTAAACAATGTGCTTGCATTTCCAGCACACCTTTTTGTGTTTTGCTCAGATATTTGAATTCTTATTGGCAGGAGGATGGAGAAATCCGCACACAGTTAGTGCAAACCTAGTGCAAGGTACACACAAAAGTCTTTTCTAAAAAAGCCTACGAGAGACTCACACCCATCACTGCCCAAGTTTGGAAGCAACTGAGAGTTTCTAGGCAGTTTCCCTAAGGAACACTCATTTGCGGGGCTCCTTTTATTTGATCCGCCTGGGATATTGTGCGCGCCAATATCCTGATCCCCAGAGCATCTGTCAAAATCAGCTGTGGATGTAAGTGTAAGTGGGAGTTGGTCAGATCTGAACACAAAATACTTGTGCAGGAGGGGGAGGGAGAGGGGGAGGGGGAGAGAAGAGTCACTGTGGTGCCAGAGCGGGAGCATGGCAAGCACTGTGACCCTGGGGGAGCTGGAGCCAACAGCTGAGAGCTGAGGGCTGTAGACAGGATGCTCAGCCAGTGGGCAATAACTTCAGGGCAACCTCTACAGAGAATTCCAACCAGCAGGGAGGATGGACAGCATCAGCTGAAAAGCATGAGCCTAACGTGTGTGGATTCCAAAGAGATGGCTCCGCTGTTATCTCACAGGCGGAATCAGCTTCAAAAGGCAAACCTGAGGCAGGAGAGTTCAGTTCTCAGCACCCACACTGGATGGCTCACAACCGCGTGTAACGCCAGCTCTAGGGGATCTGGCGCCCTCTTCTGGCCTCCATAGGTACTTCTACATATGTGGCATTCTCTCAAATAAAAAACAAACCTTAAAACAAGAAAACCTGGGGCCGGGAGATTGCTCAATGGTTAAGAGCACTGGCTTCTCTTCCATAGGACCCTGGTTCGATTCCCAGCACCCACGTGGAGGCGCACAAGTCTCTGTTACTCCAGTTCCAGGGGATGTGGTGCCCTCCTCTGGATTCTGCAGGCACTGCATGTACATGCTGCATAGACATACATGCAGGCAAAACACCATATACATAAGGTAAATAATTAATTAAAAAAGAAAATTTATATTCCAATAAATTGAGAATATTTATAAGAAACAGGTAAATTTTGAATATATATAAACTACCAAAATAAAAGCCAAAATATATAAACATCTTAAACAAATGGATAATGATCAGTGAGACCGGAACAGAAATAGGCTCCCAACTACAGAAAGCCTGAGACTGCAGAGCATCCCTGCTGAATTCTACCAGACCTTAAAGGACAACACCAACGCTTCTCAGATTACTATGGAGGAAAGAGCCAGCGACATCCTGATACCAAAGTGGGATGAGGAAACAGCAGAAAAGAAAACCTTAGGGGCTGGAGAGGTGGCCCGGCACTTAGGAGTGTAAAGAACACACGTTCGAGTCCCAGCACCCACACTGGGAGCTACAACTTCCCTGTAACTCCAGCTCCAGGGAGGTGTGATGCCTCTGACCTCCGCGGGCGCTGCTCTCATGTGCACAAATCCCCCTACATAGATACACATAACTCAAAACAATTTTAAACATCTCAGAAAGAGAGCATTATAGGACAACATCCCTGAGAAACTTGCATGCAAACACTAATAATACAGCACTTTTCAACAAAACTCGACAACATGTTAAAGCAGCCATACACCGTGACTAAGCTGGTGCCCTTCCAGGGCTGCAAAGACCGCATGACGTGGGCAATCAATAAAAGCAACAGAGCCCAGGAATAAGTAAAAGTCAGAGATCACAGTCATCTCAAGAGAGACAGGAAATGTCAAAGCTCAACACCCTTTCATAATAAAAGCTCTGGGCAGGCTAGAAGAAGAAGGAGCACACCTCCACATAATAAAAGGCATTTGCATGTCAAACCCAGAGCTGACATTTTACTAAATGGGGAAAAACTGAAGCATCTCCCGTAAATCCAGGAAGGCGACAAGGGCGTCTGTCCTCTCCGCTCCTGTTCCCTATAGTATTTGTAGTCTTAGCCAGAGCAATAAGGGAAGAGAATTAAGAGCTACACACAGGAAAGGAAAAGACAAATTATCTTTATTTGCCGAGGATATGATTCTATACTGAAGAGACACCCCTCTCCCCCCAAAAAAAATTCCACCAGGAAACTGTTACATTTGATCAAATCACATGATAGAGGCTGACGAGAATGACGTAACAAAGCTCATGTTTTTGTGCAGGAAATAAGTCTTGGTTAAAAAAATGAGTTGTGTGCATGTTTGAGAGCCTGGTGTGGTGGTGCACACCTCTAACCCCAGCTTTCAGGAGGCCCACACAGGAGGTTGTGTGGCCAAAGCTTCAGTCACAAGGCTCCTCCACTCCCCAAATGAAGAGGTAGGTCCAGAATATTCTCTGAACAGCAGGCCACTTTCCATACTTACCTGAGGGGTGTGAATGTGGGGAGGAGAGGAAGGCCTAGCTACAGAGGTAATGGGCATTAGCACCCAGGTGCTATGGCTGCAGAAGTGGGAGTCAGACTTGGAGAAGCAGCTGCCCTGAGGAATAAACACACACAGAAGGGAAGTAGAAGCTCCCAGAGTTAAATAAGGTAAGACTGGCCTGCAGCTGCAGGTGTCCAGGTGGCCCCACGATGGTGAGCCTGTCTTTGGAGCGGCACACGCCTCAGGGTTTTGTCTTGCATGTGTCTTTGTAGTGTGATGGTTGATGACACCTCTGGTTGGGCCAATGCACAAGAAGTCACTGCTGTTTGCCAGGAGAACTTTCAGGAAACCCAAGCAAGAAGGAGGGGATATTTCAGACTATGCTGAGGACACAACCAGACAGTCTCAATTTATTTTTATCTTGCATATGTGTTTTGCCTGCATGTCCATATAGGCACTATGTGCGTGTCTGGTACCTCAGAGGCCGGAAGAGGGCTTTGGATCCCCTGGAACTGAAGCTACCAATGGCTGTGAGCTGCCATGCAGGGGGTGGGAGCTGAGAGCAGCAAGTGCTCTTCACCGCTGGACCACCATCCCTCTAGCCCCACAACGAGGCATTCTAGAGAGCAAATTGACTAGCAGAGACAGAGAGACCTGGATGGACCAAGACACACATGTCCATTCACCCTTCTCACACCCCTCTCCATCTGTCCATCTGTCTGTCCTTCCGTTTATCCATCCATCCATCCATCCATCATCCATCCATCTACCTGTCCATCTGTCAATCTGTTTGTCTATCTGTCCAACTCTCTGTTCTATTAAATACTTGCCTCCATCACATCCCAAACATGTTAGCTCTAGCACATCATCGCGGCATGGGTGCCCACCCAGAGGTGCATTTTCGCTGACGCCAGCATGTAGGCACCAGGCTAAATTCTCTTTCGATCTTCCGAGGTGAACAGAGCAGAGTTTCTGGAGGGTGAGCTGGGATGGGCACCGTGATGGGAGTGGGTGGTAAGAAAGGACTTGGTGAGCTGCACTGAGGAAGCTCGTGGTTGTTGTCTAAAGAGAAGAAACCTCAGTTGTGGGGAGATGGGGAATCTAAGAGAGCCTTGGGACCCCAGGGTTGTGCGGGACCTCAGGGTGATTGTTCTTTGTGACCGGAGAAAGCTAAAGGTGGTCGGTTTGGGAGGGATGAGAGCTCCTGCATATCTCATCTAGGTAGAGCTGTGCTGCCCTCCAAGTGAGGGGAGAGCCTCAGGACACCACTACAGGAGTCCAGGGAACTCCTAGGGTCAAGGCCAAACAGTGGACAGTGGCTACACAGACCAATTCTGAGTTCCTTTATCATCCTGGAATTCTCTGATTTTTTAAAAAGAGATTGAGAAGGTCAGAGAAGGGAGAGGACCAAGAAAACTGGAAGAACGCGTTCAGCCAGAGTGGCTCAAGAAAACATGGCCAGGAGCAGGGAGCCTGCGGAGGAGGACTGGAAGCTGGGATGCTCGGAGGTGCCATCAAAGCTGGAGGGATGCAGGAAGGACACCTGTCACCAGGATGCCTGTATCTCATCACCACTGGAAGACTAAAGCCAGACTGCAGGAGGCCAAGCAGAGTGGGGCTCAGAGTGGTATCAGACGAGGGGGGAGGGCAGTTTTCACAGCCATGTGAGCATGGGAGGAGCAGGGCAGGCCTGGGGCTGTGGGCAGGGGCTAGGAGGAGGCAGGGGCCAGGGAACACAACTCCCATCTGTTCCTGTGCTGAAGTCTTCCTCCAGCTGAGCAGTCTTACCAAGAAGATTAGCTTGACAGGAACCTCTGAAGAGCTAAGTAAAGTGGTGCCTGTGTGTGGACAAAATCCCTGAGAAGAGGGACTGAAGGAAGGAAGGGAGGGAGGGAGGGAGGGTTTCATTTGGCTCATGGTCTAAAAGTGCAATCCATCATTGTGGGGACGTTGGGGCAGCAGGAGCAGGAGGAGGCTGGTCACGTGGCCACATCTTTTTTTGTTTGTTTGTTTGTTTGTTCAGCCTGGGACCCCAGCCCATGGGATGGTACCACCACATTCAGGGTAGATCTTCTCTCCTCAGTTAAACTTCTTTGGAAACACCTCATAGACACACTGCTAGGTGTGTCTCCTAGGTGATTCCAAACCAAAGAAAGTTGACAAGACCAACCAGTCTTCAAGGAAGATACCTATAAATATCATGGGTGTTCTGCCCATGCTACATCCCGGTGAGGTGTTACCTGTGATGCTACCAGGGAGGGAGGGTCTTGAGATTTACTTATTTTTTTTTTTTTTTTAAAGATTTATTTATTATGTGTACAGTGTTCTGTCTGCATGTATGTCTGCAGGCCAGAAGAGGGCACCAGATCTCATTACAGATGGTTGTGAGCCACCAGCATGTGGTTGCTGGGAATTGAACTTAGGACCTCTGAAAGAGATGTCAGTGCTCTTAACCGCTGAGCCATCTCTCCAGCCCCAGGTCTTGAGGTTTAAACAAAGCCAAACCTGTGTTAAGACTTTGCAACTTAGAAACAGAGCAGCGCGGCTAGAGGATCGTGACCCCCGAGCCGTGAAGGCAAGATCACCCGATGCTACCGCGTGTTCACCGGCTCCATCCCTTCTCCGTCCCTCTCCCCACACAAGAGCCCTCCAGTTTTCTGTTTCCTCTCCCCACACAAGAGCCCTCCAGTTTTCTGTTTCCGCCCAGCTAGAAAAATGGTTTCCCAGGGCTGTTAAACGGATGCTATACTCGACTCTCTCCAGGCGGGGGCAGCACTTACCCTCAAAGTTGTCTTAAGAATTAGAATTGGTGAGTACCACAAGGGCTGTGATTATCAGGTGACTTTAGGCTCCTGGGTCTGATAAACAAGGCTCTATTAATCCGATCCCATGTTCCCGGCAACTGTGCTTCACTATAAAGCTATGATTAACTTAACTCAGAGCCTTCAATTGTGTTAAAGAGGCCATGTGACAGGCTTATTGCAAATCCCCCAGAAAATAAGGAAAATAGAATTCTTCCCTGGCCTCTGTGTGTAGCTAGCTTACACGTTAAACAGATATAAAGTGTCCCTAGAGGAAAAGACCATGTCAGAGCTCATGCCTGTAATTCTAGCACTTGGGAAGCTGAGGCAGGAGGATTTTGAGTGTGAGTCCAGTCTGGGCTAGAGGGTAAGGTTTATCTCAGCCAAAACATATGAGAGGAGAGAGAGACAGAGAGGAAGAAGAAGAGGAAGAGGAAGAGGAGGGAAAGGAGGAAGAGGAGGGAGAAGAGGAGGGGGAGGAGGAGGAGGGGAAGAGAGAAGAGGAGGAGGAGGAGGGGGAGGAGGAGGGGGGAAGGAGGAGGAGGGGGAAGAGGAGGAGGAGGGGAAGGACAATGAGGAGGAGAGAAATCCTCTTATCATTAGCTGCATGTCATCCCATTCTGCTCCCAGATGTTTCAGATTTTTTCTCTTCTGCCTTCTGGCACGTGGCACCCTTTCTTCTACAGCTGTCCACAGATCCTTCGCCTCTGCATCTGGGAAGTGACAAAGTGCAGATTCTGTCCCTTCCTCTTGGCACTGGACGTGGACCGTGTTGGCGGCTGGTCTGAGGCGCCCCCCGCCCCCCACGATCTGAGCAGTGGGCTGATATCCCAGAGAGCCAGAGTCCTGGGACCACACATAAGTGGCTGAACCTCTGGTCTCAGTTTGCTTTTATGTCGTTCTATGCGGCTTTGAGTATGTGCTGAGGTTGGTTAGGGGTTCACCAACTAGAACCACAGCTGCCTTGTCAGAGCACATTGCCACCAGGGGCCTCCAGCCTCTGGGGCAAGCTCACCTGTCTCATGATGGTTGTCCTTGCGCAGGCCTGGCCTTTTCTCCCATCTCTGAGGAAGGACCATAGCTATTTACCTGCCCAGGAAACAAGAGGTCATGGCTACCAAGACTGTCAGATCCGTGGGTAAGAAACACAGCCTGAAGCTGGGGCTGTAAAGCAGACTCACCATAGTGCAGTCCTCCACTTGCTCAGGCCCTAGGCATGAAATGCCTCCCCAGATGACCGGGGAGAAAGGGAGAGTGAAACACGGGAAGTTCCTCTTGTTTATGTCTAATAAACAAGCTTATGTCTCCAGAGTCTAGTGGGCAGAGCTAGGGCCTGTCAATCATCCCACACAAATCTCAGGTTTTCACTACAGTGAGTGTCATGGAGCAGAGTGCATAGTAGGAATAGTTTCTCAGGTGGGGATGGCCTCATCTAGAGCCTCAGCATCAGGCATCAAGGCACTGATAAGGAGCTGGAAGCTTCAAAGACTCCATGGATTTTTTTTTTTTGAGACAGATCTCTCTATATAGCCCTGGCATCCTGAAATGCACTATGTAGACCAGGCTAGCTTTGAACTCACAGAGATCCACCTGCCTTTTCCTCCCTAGTGCTAGTATTAAAGGTGTGAGCCCCATGTCTGGCTGACCCTGTGGATTCTTGCAGAAGCCCAGTGCCTTGTTTTTGGGCTATATTTTTTGTCTTCGTTAGGGTTTCTATTGCTGTGAAGAGACACCATGACCACAGCAACTCTTATAAAGGAAAAACATTTAATTTGGGTGGCTTACGTTTTCAGAGGTTTAGCCCGTTATCATCATGGGCTGGCAGATATGGTGCTGGCTACATCTTGATCAGAAGGTAACAGGAAGTGGACTGAGACACTGAGTGTGGCTTGAGCATATATGAGACCTCAAAGCCCACCCCCACACTTCCTCCATCAAGGCCACACCCACTCCAACAAAGCCACACCTCCTACTAGTGCCACTCCCATTGGGAGCCATTTTCTTTCAAGCCACCACAGTGTTCTGTAGTGGACAGCTGTTCTGTCTATGACCTTGAAGTACCATCCCTGGGGTACAACAGGCAACTACTCTACCTGCCTATGACCTTGAAGTACCTGCCCCTGGGGCGTGGCCTCTTGGCTACCCTGAAGATCTGAGATGCCCATAGGCAGGCTCTCTTCACTCCCTCATGGGGCTTGGATGCGGGACTGACTCAGACAGCCGGAACATCGTGAGACTGTGCCCAGCATTCCAGAACCTGCGACAATTCTGTTCTGTACAGTGAGTTTTTCTCCCCTAATAAATTCCTTTGCCCTTCAAGCAGACTGCATGGATTTCTCACATTAGTTTTCCTAGTTTATTTCCCACTGGTCTCTTTAGCCAATGTTTAGCGGATGTTCTGGGAGGAAGTAGCCTGTTTGATGTCTGTACTTCCCGAGGTGGCTAACCACGGCTCCAGTTTTCTGGAGGACTTTACCCAGCCACTATGCACTTAGGGGATACTTCGTAAAAATTGTACTCAATCACTTTATTTTAAAGTGATATAAACAACTTATTCTAATTACATATCTATGTGGAAATTCAAACGGAATAAAAAGAAATTGAAATTACTTAAAAGGAAACTTGGTGTCCCTGACAACTTTCCAGTAAACTCCTTTCCCCAAATCTCTCTCTTTGCACACAGGTCTACGACTACACCTTGTAAGTGGCTTTCTTTACACTACAGCATGCTAGCACTGAAGAGAGTGTCATCTGTCTCCTGTGTGGGACAGATGCCCTGGTAGATAACCATCTGTGTGGGTAAACATGGGTAGAAGTGATTTCCCATTTTCTGTTCATTCCTGTGATGTTGCTAACATTAAGATCTCTACATGCCTCTTTCCATCGACTGGTTCTCCCAAACAAGTGAATTGATTGTGTGTGTGTGTGTGTGTGTGTGTGTGTGTGTGTGTGTGTGTGTACACGTGTGTGTGCACATAAATGTAGAGAGATCTATGTCAGCTCAAGCATTTACCCTCACTTTACTTTTTTAGACAGGGTCCCTTGCTGAAAGGAGCTCACTGATTCCCCCAGACAGGCGGTCTCTATCTCCCTGGTGTTAGGATTGATTGCAGGTGCACACAGCTGTCTCTCTGTCTCCCTGGTGTTAGGACTGACTGCAGGTGCACACAGCTGTCTCTCTGTCTCCCTGGTGTTAGGACTGCAGGTGCACACAGCTGCACTCTCTGTCTCCCTGGTGTTAGGACTGCAGGTGCACCCAGCTGCACTCAGTTGTTTTGTATTGATTCTGGGGATTTGAACTCAGGTCACCATATGCATGGTACTTTACTGACTGAGCCAACTCTCTGGCTGAAACTTACCGATTCTTATTAGAGAAGAACAATCCTTCCATCAGGCATCACAGAGGATATTTCTGCTTCCCAGGCCTTTCCTCTCCCTGCCCATTGGACTGTCCTAGGGGGTTGTGTTTCAGAACTGGGCGGGGGAGGGGTGGTGACGGGTGGAGGGTGGGATGTGGATGAGGTTTCCTGCCTTGGGAAGATTGAAAATCTGGCCAGGTGGTACACACCTGTAAGCTCAGAACATAGGAGGTGGAGGCAGGAGTATTGTCTTGAGTTCGAGGCCAGCTCGAGGCATGTCTGTCTGCTGTCTCTGACCTCAGTCCACAGGATTCTAGATGGAGCCTGAGCGCCATGGACCTCAGTGACATTCCGGAAGAAGCCGCCAGAGGGCGCCTCAGGCCGCTCTGCAGGCCCCGGGGTCTGCGGATGAGGCTGCAGCCACAGCAAAACCTGTCCAAGGCTGGAGGAAGATGCCAGGTTAGATAGCACACGACATCATGGGTCATTAACGGCAGGGCAGAACTAGAAGGCCACAGCTGGAATCGACAAGTCTCCGTTGTGAGGGGACGGAGATTGTTTCCAGTCCGGAAGCGCTGCAGGAGGTGCAAAGGACTGCAGGGTCAGGTCCGCGTTGAGTTGAAGAGAGGATTGGAAACCAGGCATAACTGTCTGGGAATGTCCGGTTCCCCAGGGCCCACTGAGATGAACTCAGATTTAAGATTGAACCCAGCTCAGTCTCAACTAGAACTTGAGACTGGTTGGCCAAACAAATTAATTCAAAGGAAGCTTCTCAAGCTTGGAGCTCTTTGGTCTTTAAAAAATGTGCATTTAAAAATCAGATCCCTTGTCTGTTGAGGCCTGTGAATGCCCTGGGTGTTAAGTCCTAGTCAGTGACAGTCTACAGAGGTTTTAGGTTCTGCGAATGTCATTTTAGTCCATGAATTGCATCTTTTCTTGTACAGAAGCTTTTGAGTTTGATAGACTCTCATGAATCAACTTGTGCATTTGTTGTCTGTGTCTTGAGATCATATTTAAAATCTCTCTCTGGAATCAGTTTTTTTTCAAGGGATGAATCCCTTACTTGGCTATCCAACACCAAGTGTACCTAAAAATGTACCTACAAGCAACATGAGATTGACTGACGGGGCTGGAAGATGGTGATCAACCTAGAAAGATAGGCTGGATGTTGGGGTTAGCCTCCAAGATGATGGGCTAGCCTGGACTACACAGTGAGCTCCAGGACAGCTATAAGAGACCCTACTTCAAAAGAACAACAAACGCTTGAAAAGAATAGGCCATCCAGGACATTTTAAGAGTATTAATTCTTCAAGCTACTAACACAGAGTATCTTTGACATTTCTTTGTGTCCCCTTCAATTTCTTTTGACAGTGTTTGGTAAGTTTCAGTATAGAGGCCACTCATTTCCTGGGTTGTGTTAATTTCTAGGTATCTTATTTCCTGTCACTATTATGAATGGGATTGCTCTCCTGTCTTTCTCGGGACTTTTGTTACTGGTATATTGATGGTCGGGCAGTGGTGGCGCACGCCTTTAATCCCAGCACTCAGGAGCCAGAGCCAGAGCCAGGCGGATCTCTGTGAGTTCGAGGCCAGCCTGGTCTACAGAGCAAGATCCAGGACAGGCACCAAAAACTACACAGAGAAACCCTGTCTCGAAAAAAACAAAACAAAACAAAACAAACAAACAAAACAAAACAAAAACCCTATTGATACCTGTATGCTGATTTTGTATTCTTAACTCTTTTGTATTCCCAAACTTTTTGGTCCGTTCTAATCACTTTTTGGTTTCTATGGACACAATTGCTGATTTGTAGACACCCTTGTTCTCCAGACTCACGTCTCTTGTCTCACTGCTCTGGCTCTGCTACACACTGAGAAGCACGTTCTCTTGACTGTGTTCCATAACTCTCATAGGCTCTCTTAATCATCTTTCCTTTCATTTTTTTTTTTGGCCAGCTGGTTATGTAAAACTTCCCAAGGCTCTTACAGTATGTAGAATTTTCATTTGTCGAGTTCTTCAGCTCCACGATTCCTGTTTGAGTCTTCCCTAATGGTCTCTGTTATCCCCTCTCTCTCTTTCTCTCTCATTTCTTAACACTAATTGTTTTGAATTCTTTGTCAGGCAGTTCACCAGTGTCTGTTGTCTGAGGCCTGTCACTGTGGAGTTACAGGACCTTCTGTGCTTCCGCTCTTCTCCTGTCTCTACGATGATCTTTACACACCTGTGGATCAGTTGCCAACGGCATAAGGAGACATGGCGTTCTCCTGGCAAATGGCATCATCCTTGGATGTTGGTTGGATATGTTGGGTTGACTTTTGGTTCCAGCTGGACGCTTCATTGTAGCAGTTTCTCCAGCATTAGCAATGTCTGAGACTGTGGGACTTCACCATTGGCTGGGAGGCAGCTTTCTTAGGTGGGGCAGGCTTGTGGGTGGCTTTGGGAACAGTGTGCTCTGTAGCACGAATCTTAAAGGGTCTTAATAAAAACAAACCTAAGGCCAGTTATTGGGGTGAATGCTGGAAGATCAGGGAAGCAGAACAAGCCACAGCCACCTCACCTTGCCAATTCCTCAGCTGATCCTGTTTCCTCAGACTGGAAGCTTCTGAGTCCTCATCCAAATGGATCTCAGCTGAACTGCTGCTCAAAAGCCTAAAAGCTTAACCAGGCTATAGTTCCTGGTTTTCATCCCTTACATACCTTTCTGCTCCTGCCATCACTTCCTGGGATTAAAGGCGTGAGTCACCATGCATGTCTGTTTCCAGTGTGGCTTCAAACTCACAGAGATCCAGGTGGATCTCTGCCTCTGGAATGCTAGGATTAAAGGCGTGTGCCACCACTGCCTAACCTCTATGTCTAATATTGTGGCTGTTCTGTTCTCTGACCCCAGATAAGTTTATTAGGGTGCACAATATTTTGGGGGAACACAATATTACCACAGTGCTCAGCAGCAGGTGTAGGATCCCTGTCAGTTTCCACAGGTCGTGCAGGTGCAAGGCTGCTCTTGCATGTCTGTGCAGGGGAGCTGGTGTAGCCACAGAGCTTTGGTGGCTCTAGGTTCCTGAGAACAGTATTCCGGATGCTTCTTTGGGTTTCAGGAGGGTGGGCGGCTCCACCTGGCTGCTTTCTAGGGCAACAAGAGAGTAGAAACAGCCACCTGACTTTCACAGGAGACACCCTACAGCTAGTTGCTCCAGGTGGGCTGCCCGGATGCCCACAAGTCTGTGGGAGGGTAGGCAGGTTATCTGGATAGTTCACAGAGCTGTGCTGGCTGACCTGTTTGTGGCCACTGCTGGCTGTTTCATGGACCCTGGTGAGTGAGCATCAAGATGGGGCTGTGCTGTGGCATGAGGGGGTGGGGGGGAGACGGGACAGGTACAGTATGAGTAGACTCTTTCTTCCAGGAAATAAAGGATGCATTATCTCAGCAGATCCTCAAGTTGGGCTCAGGCAGGGAGGGCTAAAGACTTTTCTGTAGCCAATTTTCCAGCTGCCCATGCCATAAGGGACGCAGCTGTGGCCCCTGTAGCCAGTGCTCAGCTGCCCGTGCCATAAGAGACACAGATGTAGGCTCTGAAGCCAATGCTACATGGGGCACAGCTGTGGCTACCTGCTTCCTCTTACGACACTAGCTCGCAGTTATCTAGAGAGACAGAAGGGCAGTGGCTTGGTGCCCTTATTTGTCAGGTCACTGTGTGTCTCTGTGCTCCCTGGCATCACTGCCACATCCCCACTGTACCCCAAGACTCTTCCATGAACACTCCAGCAAAACAGCTTTTGTTTTTCTCTGTTTGGGTCCTTTGTTTGGAGGGAAATGTGCTAGGCATCTCTGCCCAGCCATTTCTCTGGCATCCTGAAATATAATTATTAAAAAAAAAATTTATCTACTTATTTTTAAATTTATGTTTGTGTTCACCAGGTATATGCAGGTGTTCGCAGAGGCCAGAGAAGGGTGTTGAGTCACATGGAACTAGCATTGCAGGTGGTTGTGAGCTGCCATGGGGGTGCTGGGAACTGAACACAGGTCCTCTGCAAGATCAGTCAGTATTCTTAACCACTGAGCCATCTTTCCAGCTCCTTACAATAGAATTCTTGATTTCTTCCTTCTTGTGTTGTTTACACATTGCTTCAGAGCATGTTGGCCCTGGGTGGGGAGCTAACAGCATTCTGGAGTCAATGGACCAGATGTTCATGGGATTGGATGTAAGCTCTAAGAGGAGATGGGCTTGTGCCCAGTGCTGTTTCCATCTGGGCAGCTAGAGCATGGGTGGGGCAAGGGCTTCATTGGGGAGGTTGAGTACTGAGTATACATGTCAGGTTGAAGCCTGGAAGAAATTCTGAGCTAGAGCTTGGCATTTGGAACCTGGGTTCTAAAGGTGGCCATCAAATCCCTCAAAAAGAAGGCAGTTTAGGATCACACGTTACTTAGGGCTCCACAGGTGGAGAGTCTCTGTGAGATGGAGAATGACAAGCTCTCCATGCGGAATGAACCCTAAAGAAAGCAACCAAGATGAACACTCCAGGGAGGAGAACATTACCAGGGTGGAGTGTTGGAGACTATTATTTTAAGGTGTGTGTGTTACTTTTGTTTATGTTGCATTTGTTTAACTCTGTGAAGCTGTGTTACTGTGCCTGTGTAAAGCACCTGACGGTCTAATAAAGAGCTGAACAGCCAGTGGTGAGGCAGGAGAAAGGATGGGCAGGGCTAGCAGGCAGAGAGAATACATAGAAGGAGAAATCTGAGAGGAAAAGGAGGACTCCAGGGACCAGCCACCCAGCCACACAGCAAGCCATGGAGTAAGAGTAAGATTTACAGAGGTAAGAGAACGGGAAAAGGTAGCCGGGATAATTTAAGTTAAGGAATGTTGGCAAGAAACAAGCCAAGCTAAGGCTGGGCATTTATAATTAAGAATAAGCTTCCATGTGTGATTTCTTTGGGAGCGAGGTGGCGGGTCCCCCAAAAGAGCAGAAGAGTAAAAACAACCAACAACAGTGGAACATCAGCCTCAGGGATACTGAATTGACATTTGACAAAGTGGAATCACGTTGGAAAATTCCAAGATGATGTAAGAGAAAGAGTGGGGATAGAAGCCAGCTTGAAAGGTGCATGCCTGGTGCCCATAGAGGCCAGAAGAGGGCATCAGATGCCATGGAACTGGAGTTACAGAGGGTTGTGAGCAACCATGTGGGTACTGGGAATAGAACCTGGGTCTTCTGTAAGAGCAGTCAGTGCTCTTAACCGCTGAGCCATCTCTGCAGTCTCTATTATTAGCATTTTCAAAGCCTGTGTTTATCATGACAAGTAATTTTATAAGAGAGGTTGATTCCAAATATTTGTCCAATGAGAAGTATGCAAATCTGGACGTGAGTGCCTGGGTGGCCTGGGCTCCTTAACTCCGAGAGACGATGAGAACAGACTCCTCTGCCAGCCACAGCCGTGGAAGCTTCTGTTCAACCCACCTTGCTGATTTGTGTCTGTTTGTGCTTACACCATTTGCTCTAACTCGGATACACCTAAGATGTTTTCCAAAGGTGGTTTTCTTCAGAATGCAAATCAAATTTCCAAAGTTGGTACTTCCTTCCTACCCATTGGCTTAATTCTTTCAAACTCAAAGAAAGAAAAATCACTGTTTGCTTGAACATGCAGATTTTTTTATAGCAGGGTTTTTATTTCACACACAAACCCACACAGACCGAGAACACAATTAGGATTTGTTTCAAGACTAGAAATGAGCACCATTCACGTCAGATGGAGGGAGTTCTGTCTGGGCCCACGGACCTGGGTGGCAGCCTGAGTTTAAGTTGGAAGTCATGTCATATAAGTTGGTGGTCATAGTGCACCTGTGCCCTACATTACAAAAGCAAACTCAAGCATTCCAGTGTTGTCAATGAATTTTCCCATATGGCTACTGCCATGGTTTGAGTGCATCCTTCAAAGATCAGGAGCTGAGAACCTAACCCCAGGGTAGCTTTGCTGGGGGAAGGAGTTGCCTAGCAGAGATTCCAGGTGGTTCCGGTGCCAAGTACCAAGTGCCAGAGAGAAGACAAACCTGGCTCCTTCATTCTCTCACTGAGATGATGGCCTCACCATGGGGTGGCCAGGCAAGAGGGCCTCCCCAGAGGCTGCCTTCTAACTTGGTGAGAAATAAGTTAATTTTCTTTATAATTACTCAGTCATGATGCTCAGTGATAGCAAAAAGCAACAGACTGCTTGATGTCACTTATTCAGAATTAACAAAAAAACCAATTGAGTGAAACCTTCCTGGCACAAGTATCCTTGGGGTGCAACATTTTCTGTGACCAGGTGTTTCTGTCTTTCTTGGACACACACACACACACACACACACACACACACACACACACACACACACCCCACAGGGTGTACACACATGCCACCAAGCTATGCATACACCTGTATAGGCAGTCTGGCTGGACTCTGTGTAATAATGACCTCCATGTGTGATGTACAGGGGTTAGAGCAGAACAGTCCTTTGGAATTCTGCTCTTTCTCTGACCAGCAGCTTACTGATAATCTCTGAGTCTTCATGTCTCTATAAACTGGAGATATAGTCCTCAGGCAGTCTGTCATGATGCATCCCCAAGTGGTCCTTCCCAGTGAGCTTTCCTAGTCTCATCCCAAGTGGCTAGAATGCCTTTGTCTAAGTGCTAAAGATTCTCCATCCTGACTGTTCTCTGCCCTGAGAACTCAGAGGGCAGAGGACAGGTGCTCAGGGACTGTGAGCCACAAAGAGGGTTGATGTGCAGCTAAATCCAGGCTCCCCAGGGACATGCCACAGCGGGGGCCCTAGGCAGCCCACCCAAACTATCTGGGCTACCATAATTTCTGAATAAAAATAAAGGTTTGTGATCCCACTGAAGGCGCTAGAAGGAACAGTGGAGCGGACCGAGACCCATTCTGGAAAATGCAGGCGGTAACATTCAAATACACTGCACAGTGCTTTTCTCGGCCATCTCTAATTCAGTAGAGTAAACTGGAAGGAATGAGTCGGATGCCGACCATGAGGAAACACAGTGAAGGCAAACTGAACCGACTTAAGGGTTTTCCCTACTTCTAACAGACAGACAGACAAACACCCCAACCAAACAATAGTAACGACACCCCCCTCAGTGCAGGCAGATTCAGTTGTCCTCTGGCTACGTGAAGGAGCACACACTCTCTTTTTCTGACCACCCTGGCCACCCTCAACAGCTGAGATTCCTGCTCAATCACCATGCTCCCAGCAGAACTGGCCTCCCTCGAGCTGGCTAGAATATTGTGTATCTCTCAGACCTGCTCCATCAGGACCTACACTCTAACAAGCTTTTGTATCACAAAGATTTCAGGCGTGCTAAATAGGAGTTTTTAACATTTTTTTTTTCTGTCTTACCACAGACTAGCATGGGAAGCAGTACCTGGATCACCCATTCTGTGTGCTAAGAAACTGATTCATTCAGACCTGAAATCCCAGCACAGGCAGAGAGGAGAGAGCCCTACGATAGTTTGAGTCTCTGTCTAAAAAACAAAAAGCAAAAAACAAAACAAAACAAAACAAAAAAAGAGAGAGAGAGAGAAAAAAAAAGACACAGAAACTGCAGCAGTGAGAATATGTATTTCCTCCCAGAACATGGCTCTTTCTTGGACTTGGAGTGCTTTCATTTTCTTTTGTTTTACCAAACAGCCCCCACTTTATTATTATTGCACGTCTGGCATAGATTGAAATCAATTTCTATTGTGCCTTCAAAGAGCAGCAGCCTTGGACAGCATCAAGGCAGTTCGCAATGTTGAATGAAAAGGGACTGATGAGTCTAGGTGCTCCAAAACCCTTGTCCTCACTGGTTGTCCCGTCTCTGAAGCATGTCTTTGACCTAGTAGGAGTCTGGAGTGATTGACGCCTCTTTCCTCAAGGGCTCGGAGCTGTGTGGGGATTGTAAAGCTAGCCGCTGGATTGCCTGCAATGTAGCCACTCTCACACTTTATTGCTGTCTTTGGCAGCTGCTCTTGACATGGGACACCTCCCCAGATGGGACACCTCCCCAGATGGGACACCTCC
>CABHPR010114610.1:12500-21984 GCA_902168415.1 Peromyscus melanophrys | reverse complement strand
TATATGTATGTGTGTGTATATATACGTATGTATGCATGTGTATGTATGCATATATATGTATGCATATATATGTATGTGTGCTGAGGGTGTTGATTAGTTTTCAGGGTGTGTGTGATCTGGGTAGTCCAACAATGGCTATGCAGTTCCAGTCTGTAGCTGAAGGCCTAGAAGATTCCTCAAGAGCTGTGGGCCTTCAGGCTATGTTGGAATCCCCAAGAAAGAGGTTCTAATACAGGTGAAGGAATGTCTCAGCAACAGAATAGACGAACTTGCCAGTGAGAGTGAGGGCAAAGAGGCAAGGAACCATTTCCTACCTCTGTGTCCTTCCGCCAAGGCTGCCACCAGAAGGTGCTGCCCCATTCAGGGTGGATCTTCCAGCTACAAAGGGTCCAACCAAGAAAATCCCCCGCGGGAGAGCTCGGCAGCTTAGGTTTTAGTTGATTCCAGATGCAGTCAAGCTGACAACCAAGATTTGCCATCACACTTAGGCAGTGGCCAGTTTCTACTTCTAAATCAGCTCGAGAATGTATTTGGAAGCTTTCAAAGCAGCCAGTCAGTCATGTGACGTGAATGGTTTTGGCGGGAGCCTGGCTCGTTTATGGTACTAAGTGGATATCATAGCTATAGTCATGGAAAAGCCCCACAGTCATGCCTCTCAAAGCAAAGATCCCATTTCCTCTACAAAAAGGGCTCCAGCCAGCGAGTCCCCAACCATAATAGGTATGGGCAAGTGTTCAGAGTGGCGGAGAGGTGACGTGTTGTACAGCATTGACTCCAGCACTCAGAGTTTTTCCAAAGCTGTTTTAACAGCCAATAAAATTAGTCAGCAGGGCCTGTTAAGCAGCTCAGCCTCGTTAAGACGCTGGAAGGTTCTAGAATCTGCTGGAAACAGGCAGAAAATAAAGAAAATGAGGACACCAGAAGGTATACGAGAAGATAGATCGTTGGGGCAACAGAAATCCCATCATAAGCATGACCTCTCCTGCACTCTCCTGCATCACCCCATGACCTCTCCTGCATCACCCCATGACCTCTCCTGCATCACCCCATGACCTCTCCTGCATCACCCCATGACCTCTCCTGCATCACCCCATGACCTCTCCTGCACTCTCCTGCATCACCTACTCTGTCCTTTGAGTTTCATGAGACAGTTGAGCTTTCTGACCTGATTGGAGTCTTCACAGTCTTGCGAGAGAGAAATTCCTTCCATCCATGCTACAGCTGTGAGCCAAGAAAAGAAGAGAACAGCATCCCTTCCTCAGGCGGCACTAGAGCTGAGCTAGCGTCCCTGCCCTGGCCTAAGTACCATGGACTGACTTCCCTTCTAAATTTTAATGTTTTTGTTTATCTGTTTGTATTACAAAAGTGAAGGTGTTCATTTAAAAATTCAGAACAGTGCTGCTGGCGAGATGGCTGATCTTCCACAGGACCCAGGACCCACACAGTGGCTCACAACCATTTTTTTTTTTTTTTTTTGGTTTTTCGAGACAGGGTTTCTCTGTGTAGCTTTGCGCCTTTCCTGGAGCTCACTTGGTAGCCCAGACTGGCCTCGAACTCACAGAGATCCGCCTGGCTCTGCCTCCCGAGTGCTGGGATTAAAGGCGTGCGCCACCACTGCCCGGCCTTCACAACCATTTGTAATTCCAGTTCCAGGGGGATCCGATGCCCTATTCTGGCCTCCACAGACATTAAGACACACACATGGTGTACAGACACACATGCAGGCAGAACACTCACACACATTAAAAAAAGTATTTTTTTTAAAACTTGGAAAAGAATAAGGAAGAACTAACCTAATTTTTTTCACAGCTTTCCTGTTATATAGGTTTTATATATAAATCCTAGTGCCCACGTGGCCGACCGGCGGCATTCAGAAAGTACAGTCCAGAAATAGTTTGGACTATTTCTGCTCAAACCAAAAATAGTTCAAAAGGAAATGGTCTTTAACCAAGTACCCTGGCACCTCCTCAGGTCCCGGGCAGCGTGTGAGCCTCCTCTCGGGGCCCTGGTTCTCTCCTTGCTTCTTCTCAGTACCCATTAGTTGTTGTTGAGGTGTATGTCTTGGGTCCCACAGGGACAGTTTCAGATTCAAACTACTTGTCTGTGTGAGTCACTGGGCAGCCCTGGAGATTTCTGCACCTCCTTTTCAAGGGGAGAGAGGATGCCTCATGAGATGACGTATGCCTGACCCAGAGGAGAGGTTCAGTGTCTGGTCTATTCAAGGTTTTCTTTCACTGCTCTCCAAAAAAATCCCTCACACCAAAAATGTCTACGGAGCAATACATTGGTGAAAGAAACATATAGTCCATGGCTCCTCACGAATCCCAGGTGAGGAGGAAAGGCCTAGATACAGGAGGGACAGGGGACGATGTAGACAGCTGGATGAGGGTGGAGGGTGTGGCAACTCCTCTGGTGGGGCAGAGGCTGGACAAGGCCATCTCTGACAAAGTGACACTCAGACTCCTCCCTAACACAGGGCAGGTGCCACCAGAATGAATGAATGGATGAATGAATGAATGGATGGATGGATGGATGGATGGATGAATGATGAATGGATGATGAATGGATGGATGGATGGATGATGGATGGATGGATGGATGGATGGATGAATGGATGATGGATGGATGGATGGATGGATGAATGGATGGATGGATGGATGGATGATGGATGCCCAGACACTTTCAACTGAGGTAGGATTCCTTCCTTCCTTCCCAACAACCCAAGGTTTCTGCTTTTTAGACTTGAATCTCATCTACCTTATCAGGGATACTCTTTTTAAACTGTTAAGAATAATACCACACTTGATCTAAAGGCCCCAAACCAGGAAGGAAAATCTGTTTTATTTTAATCAATTAATTAGTTAATTAATTAATCACTGTATTTTTGAGACAAAGTCTTCCTGTGTAGCCTTGGCTAGTCTGAAACTTGATACATAGACCAGGCTGATCACGAACTCACAGAGATCTGCTTGCCTCGGCTTCTGGAGGGCTGGGATTAAAGGCTTGTGATACCATGCCCAGCGATGCCTGATGATAGCAGTTTTAATCGCACAGGTTATATATAACAGAAACTAAATAAAAGTGGACAGCACACATTCCCAAAACAGGCCGGTGTTTATTTTAAAAAATCAAGTAGCCGAGCCGAACTGGCAATACAGTGAACCGCCGTGCTGGGTGAGCGACGTTTATGGCATTAGCCACCTGTAGCACACTGGGTGTTGTTACGTACCGGTGGCTACTGAAATGCCCAAGAGTGTCTCTTGGTCCTGGATCCCCTGCTAAGTAGCAGTCCTGGACACACATCACAGATATGCCGAATTGCAGGGCCGGGAAGGGATGCTGGGGAATGGGGATGAAAGGGAATTCATAAATAAATACATAAACAGGGCAATAAATAAAACAAGAGAAGGACTTTGGGCGGGTACTAATGAGAGTGCCAAGAAGCAGGGGTGTTCCGAGGTTAGGCTTTTATGCCGAATGCCCTAGGGAGAACTTAAAGATAATGCTGAGCCGGACTCCTGGGTGTTCACAGAGAAGAGCAGACTGACCCAAGCGTGAAGATTGCGTAGGGGTTTCATGCAACTTCCCCTAAAATAAGCAAAAGCTGGGACCATTTCAAATGGTCATCAGCCAGGAACAGATAGACAGACTGTGGTTTCTGTGCACAGAAAGTGAGACTCAGTGACAACAGCCGCCGGGGCATGCATTGTAGGTGAATCTTTAGAGATGCAAAAACCAACCCTATGCCAGCCAAAGCGGACTCAGAGAGCTCATGTGTGCTGTTCCAGGTCACGCAGAGCAGATCCACAGTGGCGTGTGTGTGTGTGTGTGTGTGTGTGTGTGTGTGTGTGTGTGTGGTGAAGCATCACATGATCCTGCAGTGTGGCATGATGGGATTCAGCACATTCTCAGGTGCACATACCTGAAGTCATCAGAGCTAGAGGAGAAATTCTACCCACCTGGTCACTTGCTCTAATCCAATAGATAGAGCCACAGATGTTCGGAAACTCGGCCACCCACCTTGTTAATTTTACTCAGTACTGTGGTTAAAAGTGAGGTAGTGGGAACACTGGGCACATTCCTAGGATTCAGGGAAGTGTGAGTCCAGCTGGTAGCATCTTCCTGGGAACACTGGAGCCAAAGTTTGTTTATTACTTTTTTATTTTTGTTTTTGGTGTCTGTGTGGTTGGTGTGTGTGCAGCTGTACATGCATGTGGAGGGTGTTGGTGCGTGTGCAGCTGTACATGTATGTGGAGGGTGTTGGAGTGTGTGCAGCTGCACATGTATGTGGAGGGTGTTGGTGCGTGTGCAGCTGTACATATATGTGGTGGGTGTTGGTGCGTGTGCAGCTGTACATATATGTGGAGAGTGTTGGTGTGTGTGCAGCTGCACATGTATGTGGAGGGTGTTGGTGTATGTGCAGCTGTACATATATGTGGAGGCCAGAGATCACCCTTCGGCATCATTCCTTAGGCACTGTCTACTTTGGTTTTTAAAAAGTTTAAATTTTTTATTTTGTAGCAATGTTTGCCTGCATGTATGTATGTGTACCATGTGCATGCCTGATGCCCACAGAAGCCAGAAGAGGGCATCATATACCTTGGTTCTGGAGTTAGAGTTGGCTCTGAGCCACCATGTAGGTGCTGGGAACGAAACCCAGATCCTTTGCAAGAGCAGCAACTGCTCGCAACCCCTGAACCATCTCTTCAGCCCCAACCTTGGTGTTTTGAGACAGGAGTTTTCACTGAACTTGCAAAGTAGGTTAATGTCTTAGTCACTGTTCTATTTCTGTGCAAAGACACCACAGCCACGGCAACTCTTAGGAAGGAAAGCGTTTAATTGGAGATTTGCTTACAGTTTCAGAGGTTCAGTCCATTTTCATCATGGCGGGGAGCATGGTACTGGAGCAGGAGCTGAGAGCTACAATCTGATCCAAAGGGGGGAGAGAGGGAGAGGGAGAGGGGAGAGGGGAGAGGGGAGGGGGGAGGAGGAGAGGGGAGAGGGAGAGAGAACAGACAGACAGATGGACAGAGACAGACAGATACCAGGGCTGGTATGGGCTTCTGAAAGCCCACCCCCAGCAACACACTTCTTCAACAAGGCCACATCTACTCCAACAAGGCCATACCTCCTAATCCTTGTAATCTTTTAAAACAGTTCCACTATCTGGTGACCAGTCATCAAATACATGAACTTACAGGGGCCATTCTTATTCAAACCACCACAGTTAGGTTAGCTGGCCACCAGATCCCAAGAATCCTCCTGCCTCTGTCTTCCCAGTGCTGAGATTACAAACTCAAGCCCCCAGGCCTACTTTTCATTTTTATTTTATGTTTTTACATGGATTCAGGGGACTGAACTTGGGACCTCATGTTTGAGAAGTAAGCACTGTACCAACTGAACTTGTGCCTAAGTCAAGCCATTCTTTTATTGGGTTAAGATCTTCGTGGTTGATATATTGTGCACCCCAATAAACTTATCTGGGGGTCAGAGAACAGAACAGCCATAATATTAAACATAGAGGTCAGGCAGTGGTAGCACATGCCTTTAATCCTAGCATTCTGGAGGCAGAGATCCGTCCGGATCTCTGTGAGTTCAAATCCACACTGGAAACAGCCAGGCATGGTGACTCACGCCTTTAATCCAGGAAGTAATGGCAGAAAGCAGAAAGGTATATAAAGAGTGAAAACCAGGAACTAGAGCTGATTAAGCTTTTAGGTTTTTGAGCAACAGTTCAGCTGAGATTCATTCTAGATGAGGACTGAGAGGCTTCCAGTCTGAGGAAACAGGATCAGCTGAGGAATTGGCCAGGTGAGGTTAGCTGTGGTCTGTTCTGTCTCTCTGATTTTCCAGCATTCACCCCAATACCCAGCTCCAGGTTTGATCTTATTAATAAGACCATTTAAGATTCATGCTACAGATCTTTAACCATCTGAAGGTAGATATTGTGTCTCCTTTTGTCTCTTTTTTCCCCTAAATTTTATTTTGTGTGTGAGTGTTTTGCCTGCATGTGTGTATGTGCATTCCTGGTGCCCCTGGAGGACAGAAGGGGATGATGGATGCCCTGAAACTGGAGTGACAAGTGGTTGTGAGCCACTATGTGCTAGACATTGAACCCGGGTCCTCTGCAAAGACCCAGTGTTCCCAATGCTATGCCATCTCTCCAACTCCGTGTTTTGTGCTTTTGAAGCAGAATGTTGTCAGCTATCTCAGCCTTCTCTGTTTTTTAGGTTTCCTTCTCCTTCCCCTGACATCCTGGGTGCTCACACATCTGCCGCTTCGCCAGTATCTCTTGAAGAAGGTGCTGAGGGATCCCGCCATGGTTTTGGCTGCCTCAGGACCAACCTTGCTTATCTTTGTTGAACCCTCCTTTAACGTGTCCAGGGCAGACTCACTTGGGCTCCTGACTAGGGAGTTATGGTGCAGGATCCTTTGGAATTTCAAAGTTTGAAAATCTGTAAGCTGCTGTTAGATGGCCCACTTAGTATGACACTTAGGACATTTCATCCAGCTATGGAACTTGGGAATGGATCAAGGGAGAGGACTGAGGTTGGTATCTCAGAGGAGTGGGTTTTTTTTTTGGGGGGGGGGGAGTGTTCTTTGCTTCATGTTTAATCTAACCTGCACAATTACTATCCAACAAAGCTTTTTATCTTGAATGAATGTGGCAAGCAGACAAGTCTCTTACAATATCTGAGACTACTCTAGAAGCCCTGTGGCGTTCAATCAGAGTTGTTCTCCACATGGCCTTATCCCATGACGGTGCCTGAATTTTGATGGACCCGTCTGATCCTGTACTTATTCAACCTTGGAGAAATGCCTTCCACCCGGAGATAATGTCTGTGAATGAACAAAGATCACATGTACTGAGGGGCAAGTTTCACGATAGCTAATGTGATTTTTGTTTTATTCCTTAAGGCAAATTTTCTTTCTATAGTACTGCATGTCTGAAATGATCATTGAAATTAATGAGAAAATGTGACAGACTTTTATCAACAAACACTTTTTCCGACAGGACACATGATGGCACACAGACAAGATCTGGGTGAGAAGGAGCTGCCGAAACTGAAGGTTCAGATGAGTCAGGTCCACAGATCATAGGGGCAGTGGATGAGGAGAGGGATGAGGGAAGAGTTTCCGTGAGGCCACGCTGGCTGCTGGGTACCTTAAGATCTGGGAAACACCAGCATGGATGTGTGTAGGCCTGTCTGCTTGCTAGCCTTTTCCCAAGCGTGGGACTTCGGGAGGGATCCACAGTAAAGGACCGAGGTGGGGTATCTTATGGAGAGGATTCAGGAATGAGAAAGGAGACAGAAGCTACAAGACTCAAGAAATGAAGGGCCAGTTCAAGTGCCCCCAAAACTTCAGCGCAAAATGAGGCTAAAAACCCAGAGAGGAGGTGTGTCCTGGGCAGTCCGCAGCCAACATGGAAGAGGACAGAAGAAACCCGGAAAGGTACAGACGGCATGTCCAAGTTAAAAATCACTCTGTACTTTTGTGTGAGACTCCCTGAATGAGGTGAAGCTGAGCACGAATGGGGGAACTGGACATCGAGGGAGCGATGAGGTGGGCAGATGTTCCCTGGAATGGGAAAGGAGCTCCTACAGAGGTGTCCCCGAGCCAGAAGAGCTGAGTCTCACCTGCCGAGGTGGCTTCTCACCCTGCCTCGGTTGGCTGCCTTTTCTTTTTCTGAGATTCAGGATACGACACTTCTGCAGGAATTGAATCAGATTGCCAACATAACGGGAGAGGTTTGGGTCTAAAGTAAATGCTAGCACAAATGTGATTACTGTAGGAAAACATTTCCTTTCTACATGGTGAATTAGTACTAGTTTTGTTCTCCTGCCCAGGGGTGCGCCGAAATGTCATTGCTGTGGATTTATTTGCACGCATCATGGCACAGAGGTGTCCCCTTGAGTAAGTCCAACTGAGGTAATGATGGTTCTTTGCACATAGGCTGAAAAACAAAGGACAAATTCACAGCCCTTAGCATGCAAAGAGAATTGATCCATCCATTGTCATAATGTCCTTAGTCAACGGCTTGGTGCTTCCTGGCAGCTGCCTGAGCAAAATCTCCATTCTCCTTTCTGATAAAAAATAAAACTGGCTTGAGACCTTTAACATCCACCTATCTTGAGAAATGAATGTGTCGTGTGAGCTTGAGCTGTTCCCACTCGGCTCCCATACTGTTTTTGTTCTTGTGTTGCCACAGGCTCGGAGTAGCATGGCCCAGGAGTCTGGAAAGGACACACATGTCCTTTAAGACATTGGAGGCAATCTGAGGACTGGACTAAGAAGCAGAGGCTGGATGACAGGGCTGGATGCAAGAAAGGAGTGTGTAGGAGGCAGGCAGAGTGTGAGCTTCTAGCAGGTGGGCTCTGCCAATTGACGTCAGCAAGATGAGCCGCCCCCGGATGCTGCAGACCAGCTGGGCCAGCCAACTGTGCAGGCTGCGCTGAGTGCGGAGATGTTTGCACAGTGCCACTGACAGCATCGCTCTCAGATGCAGGCTGTCTTCTGTGCTAGCGCAAGCCCGGGAGGGAGGGTGTCCTTCTAAACCCATTCTCCTTGGTTATGTAAGTCAGGAAGATGCAGAACCTTAAATCAGATTTGAATGCTGCAGTGATATCATTGAATCCACAGCTCTGGGAAACAAATGGTTCTGTGAGTTCAGGCAGGGGTCAAGAACTTGACCTTCCCACCTGTGGGTGAGAATGGGGTGATTTTACAGATTGATAGTGGCCCCTGAAGAAGGGCAGTGAAAGCTCAGAGAGAGGGTGTCCCTACATCACCAGAGATTTCACGATTATTGGGCACATGGGAAATGGCAGGTATTGGTGAAATTATTATGGCCACTCCATGTAGTTAAAAGGGAGATTTATTTTGTGGGGTAACTTACAAGTGAAGGGATAGGTAACAGGGTCTGGAAAAGGTATGATGCAGTCCAGCGGTGTTCTCTGGAGAACCCTGCTCAGTCTACCTCCAGCGTCTAGGGTCCAGGAACCAAGAGAGCTGGTACATCAGGATCTCAGGTCTTCAGGGTCCTCTCTTGGCCCTGCCTTGTAGGCGTGACCATTACTGAAGTTTCAATGGAGGTTGGAACTTCCAGATCAAGGCTGGAATGGCTGCCCACTACAGGCAGGTGGTGTTCCACACACTTGCATAAAGTCAGTGCACAGAGGAAATGATATTGCCTATCCTATTGGACGAGGCAGAAATAAAAACCAGACACAGGTAAGATGTTTTGCCTGAGATGGAGATGCTATGCAGACAGCAGAGTCTGGGGGTTGGAGAGGCTTTTGGGAGGGGAAAGGCGGGAATCAGCAGGCGATCCAGGTACAGGCTCCCTTGACACAGTTCTCTGAACAATGCCCTGAGGAGGTGGGAACCGAGCCACACAGATGTGGTGGGAGGAGTGTGCCAGGCAGTGGGGTGAGCAGCTGCAAGGTCCTGGGGTTGAGCTATGCACTGAGGGGCCTGGGGCT
>CABHPR010114610.1:0-10000 GCA_902168415.1 Peromyscus melanophrys | reverse complement strand
GGAGGGCAGAATACCTCCATTTTTGATTAGGTAAGAGGGATGAGTGTTGTGTCTCATTGAATGTAAAACAAGAAAGAGTGCAATGAGGGGTTGACCATTGCCCCTGGTCCCTGACATCATGACTAGCAACACTTTCTCATTAGCATTCAATACACATCAGGCAGATCATCATAAAGGCATTTAGAAAGTAGTGGTTGTGTATCACCTTGGACTGAGACTGCTCTGGGTTACCTAAACAGCCCCAGATAGTCACAGAAAGACAGGACCGATTGTACTCTAGGGCTGAAAAACATTAGCAGTCTCTAGAAGAATACACAGAAGTCCAGAAAGAAGCAGTATAGTGTGTAAGATATTCAGGACACACACAGTCATAGTTATAGGCAGAAACAACAAAGAGACTATTAGTCCAAACCAGGAGAAAAAAATCTATTGAAAAAGAACTAGAAATGAAAAGCTGGTGGAAGTAGAAAAAAGTAGATTAAAAAGGATATTATATATGTCACATGTTCACAAAGGCAGAACAAAGTACGGTCACAAAGAAGACGAGGAAAGGGAAAAAAAAAACGTAGAAATTGAGCTCACAGACACGAAGGTACAGTGTCTGAAAGGGATTGTATCCTGGATGGGATTATGGCTCATGTCAGCCAAAACAGCAGAAAATGCAGTCCTTTAAAGTTACATATACGAAAGGCTGTATTTGGTGCTATAATGTCTATCTAAATAGATAGAAGAAGACTAAATACATAACACTATACTATTTCACAACAGCATAAAAATAGCATCAGAAACAGAAATCTACACAGAGAAAAATCTGCAGGTATTTCATTCAAAATAAATCAAGGAGAAATAGCAAAGGAAAAAGAAAATGATGTTAATTTTACAAAAATAAGAACATCATGACAGCTAAGGTTGACTGTCAATTGGTTAGATTGAGCCGTGCTCATGAGTCTTGGAAGACTCAAGCTAATGTGTGTCTGTGAGGATATTGCCAGAGAACATTAGATTCGGTTCTGACTTAGTGAATGGTTTGATCCAAAGGTGGATTCCCAAACTCTGAACAGACCACTGGGAAGTGATGAACCGTGATCTGGGGCCTGGTTGGAGGAAGCAGGCTCCTGAGAGTGTCCTTTCTGGTTAGATTTTGCACCGCCCCTTCCTGTTTCTGCTCCTTCTACTTCCTGTCTGCTACAAGCTGCTCTCTTTTGCCATAGGTTCCCACTGCCATGATGTCCTGCTTGAGCATGTGGGGCCAGTGACCACAGACTGAGATATTAGAAGCTGCAAACTAGAATCAACCTGTCCCTTTCCAATTGTTTTCCACAGGCATTTGTCACAGTGGTTCAGAAATAACTACTCTAAGCATGAGGTGCCAACATTTATGACAGATAGAAGAACCGTGTTTAGAGAGAATAACACTTAGGACTAGTGCTTATACCATAAAAGTAGGAAAGTCTTAAGTCTATCATCTAAGTTTTTAATCTAAGATATCATTTTTTTTAGAGATTTATTTTATTTTTAATTACATGTGTGTATGTGTCTGGGTGGCAAGTGGACATGCGCATGTGAGTGTAGGTGCTGGCAAAGGCCAGAATCATTGGATACCCTAGAACTGGAGTTCTATGTGCTTGTGATCCACCCAATGTGAGTGCTGGGAACTGAACTCTTCTGTTAGAGCAGTATGGATTTGTAGATGTAACCAACTGCCTTATTAAATAAGAGACACAGAGCCAATGTAAAGATGAAAGCCAAAGAGGTCAGAGCTAAGAGTCTTACCCGCTTTCTGCCAGCTAGCCTCTCCTGCCAAGAGACCTCTTCGAAAGGGACTACTTCCTGTGTGTTTGACTTTAAATAAGAGTTCTGTTCTGCCTTCTCATTGGTTGTAAACCCAACTACGTGACTGCCTCGTCACTGCCTCTCTGTACAGACCTCCAAGTCTTCTATGGTTGGTATTGAGATTAAGGGCGTGTGTCTCCAATGCTGGCTGTATCCTTGAACACACAGAGATCTACCTAGTTCTGCTTACCAAGTGCTGGGATTAAAGGCGTGCACCACCACCGCCCTGGCTTTCGCTATGGCTTGCTAATAGCTCTGACCCCTAGGCAACTTTATTTATTAACATACAAATAAAATCACATTTCAGTACAAATAGAATACCACTATATGGATTCTTACCGCTGACTCATCTCTCTAGCTCCATACTCTAAGATACTATGAAAGTAAAGGAAATGGGGCCTTAGAAAGAAGAAAACAATATTAAGTGTAGAGTAAGCCAGTGAAAATGGGCTGAGAGATGGCTCAGCTGTTAAGAGCATCTCGATTCCCTTGCAGAGGACCTTGGTTCAGATCCCATACCCACATGGTGGCTCACAACCACCCGTAACTCCAGTTCCAGGGAACCTGATGCCTCTTCTGTTCTGTAAGTAGGGGACTCATTTCCAGGGGTATTAGCACCTAAGGTCTCTAGAGTCACATTTTCCTTTGGTGTCTTTGGATTCTGCACCCTCTTCCTCTTCCAGTTCTTCTTACATTATATAAATAACCAATCTTCTTTTGGGCTGAATTATTGAATGTTGTTTCTATTCTGGGTCAGATCCTGGGTGATGTTTAGATCACAAAGGTTCAAAGAGTGAAGATTTCATTGTGAACATTGGTAACGTGGATGAGTCCCCAGAAAGTTCAGGGCCACACGGATGCTTTTATTGTGTGAAAATTTAAAGTTAACTTTACTTACGAATATCCATCTGTTCTCTTTCAGGTCTGTTTGGTAGTATATTCTTTCCCCCTCTTTGAGGTTGGACTATGCGACTTTCTATAGCAAGGGTCCCTGCAAGGAGGGACCTGGAAAAGACACTGCATAATTCCCTCCTTGGCTATGATGGGGGACCCGGGTAGTGTGGACTTAAGTGACCACAGTGAATGAAGACCTTCTCTACCTATTCACTATGAACATAAAGTGTGAGCAAGAAATAATGGTGATTTGAATCCACTTAGATTTGGGAGCTATTTGTCACCGAAGTATAACCAAGGCTACCCTGACTCATACCCTCAGCATGGACTTGAAGCCTCATAAGAACTGTTTACCCCCGGGTAGTAGTGTGTTGGTGCTAGCAGGCAGCAAGTACTATCTTTCACAAGTGTGCTGTTTCTGTGAGGTTGACACATACTTTCCAACTGTGGTAGTTTGAGTGTGAACTGTCCCGCACAAGCTTCTGTGTTTGAACATTGGGTGCTCAGTTAGTGATACTGTGTGGGGAGGCTTTAGAAATGTTGAGGTAGGAGCTACGACAGAAGAGAATTGGTGCCGAGAGAGGGGTGTTTGCTGTGAAAAGCAGCAACTCGGTCATGAGCTTTGTAAACCTTTGGAACCTGAGTCAGAGAGGTGGGTAGAAAATTCCCAGGATGATGTGAGGAGAGGCCAGTGGGCCACGGTGGGAGGGATTTGGGAGACCAGACTGAGGTCCTAATTGTGGTGAGTGAAGGTTCTGCCCACTGGGGTTTGGAGGAGAGCAAAGACTCCATCAGGAACCGGGCTAGAGACCATTTGTGTTACTTTCCGGCAAAGAACTTGGCTATGTTCTATCTGTGTCCCGAAAACCCGAGTGAGGCTGAATTCAGTGGGCTAAGCTTGGTGGGGAAATTTTCAGGACAACATGGAGGCTGTGGTGCAGTTGTTGCTTGCTGTGTTTAGTCAGGTTCATAGTGAGAATCCGGAACAAAAGGAGCAGAAAGCTATAAAGGAGTATGGATACAGATAATGTGGAGAGCACACTGGTGTGACAATGCAGCTGTAAATGTACAGAGATTAGGGGGGACAATGGGCAAAAAGACCTCACCCTTCATAGGCTCCAAGGTTTACAAATGCCAACCCATTTGAAAAATCCATTTAAATTTCTCTGCTCGAACAGGACTCCCAGAGAAATGCTTTCCCAAGCTCAGCCATACAGGCATCTGGAGGCTTATGAAGCCTTAACTCAGGGGGGTCCAGCTACCCCTTGAGCTGGCTGCAGAACTTAGCATTGTTCATGTGGTACATGAATTTTACTTTGTTTTACTTTATATATATATATATATATTATATTGTTAAACATTATACTATATTATCATACTATATAATATGTAATATATTATATAGAATAATATAATATATGTAATATATAATTGTTATATGTATATTTTAAGAGAGTGTTGTTGGTTGTTTTTACTCTTTGCTCTTTTAGGGGGCCTGCCACCCAGCTCCCAAATTAATCACATGGAGACATATTACTTATAAATGCCTGGCCTTAGCTTGGCTTATTTCTAGCCAGCTTTTCTTAAATTATTCCATCTACCTTTTCTTACTTCTGTAATCTTACTTTCACTCTTACTCCATTACTCCATGGCTGGCTGGGTGGCTGGCCCCTTCTTTTCTCACTTCTTCTCTCTCTTTCTCCTATTGATTCTCTCTGCCTGTCAGCCCCTCCTTCTCTTCTCCTGCCTTGCTATTGGCTGTTTATTTTTTTATTAGACCAATCAGGTATTTTAGACAGGTAAAGTAACACAGCTTCACAGGGTTAAACAAATACAACATAAAAGAATGCAACACATCTTTGCATCATTAAACAAATGTTCCACAGCATAAACAATGTAACATCTTAAATTAATATTCTGCAACAAGACAGGGTTTCACACTGAAGTCTGTGCTAGGCTGAAACTCAGTAGGTAGTCCAGGGCCTGGAATTCATAGCCACCCTCCTGTTTCAGCATTCTGAGTGCTGGGATTGAAAGTGTGAGCCATCTCACCCAACTGGTGTGTTTGTGTTTCAATTCATTGCTTTGCTGTCTGCTTTGAGATGTCCATCTGTCAGGCCTCTGTTCTCTTCTTTCTCTGCCTTCAGTACAGCTCAGCTCTTGGTTTAGGGCATATGAGTGACGTGAGAGACAATTCCCTCTACTGACTCTTTTTTTTTTAAAAAATAATTCAACTTTATTGTTACAACTAGCTTCTTTGCTGTATTTGTTTTTGCAGTGTTGGCTGCTCTGAGTTCAAATCTAGGCTGCTTTCCTCTTGGTGTGTGTGTGTGGTTGCCTGGGGGTCTACTACACACCCTAAGTTCTACCTTTAAATAATAACACACTGATTTTAGTATCTTATTACACTGGAGGAAACTTGGGCAGGCCCACGCTCCCATTTTGCTCTTTATCTGTTGTGACATGTTTTATGTTGTCATAAGTTGTTAGTTCCCCAATACATTTCTATTTTTATTTTTTGTTTTAAACAATCACTGGCCTTTGGGTCTCATTTTTGAGATCAGGATTATATTTAGTTCAGCTTTTTAGTTTTCCAATTTGAAGTTCACCTTGGAATCTAGTCTCCTCCCAGTTGGATCTTTGACAGACTTTGGTGACATTTCAAGACCGAACTCTGCAAATGAACGTCAAGTTTCTGTTGTATCCAGGCACTGTCTGGGTTTCCTCCTGTTATCGTGTATGTAGCCATCCTAAGAGGAGAGTTTTGTTATCCAAAAATTTAATTTTTCTTTGCAAGCTAACCAGCATGCAGTCTCACAAGGGCCCTGATAAAGAAAATTTTACAGAGAAGGGCAAATCTATTAATCATTAGCATCATCAATTTCAATGTTTCCTGGGGGTTTGCTCTAAAAGCTCAGTATTCAGTCAGGAAACATGAGAGACCTTGGATCTTTCCTCTCTGCAAGGTGCAAGTCACGCCATTCTCTGGGGACACTGGTGGAGATGGACAGGTTGTCACTCATGGCATGAATAGTGCCTAGAAGCCTAGTCCCCCAATTCCCACAAGGCAGAGGACATTTTAACTTGCACTTGTCTGCAATACAAGAAAACAGCCTGGAGTTAGGAACTTTAGAGCATTTATAGTGAGTAAGTGTGCCCTTTGGTCCAGAGGGGACACAGATTTTTGACACTGGACAGTGAACAGTTACCTTAGTAGTGGAGGGTGTTTCTGTGTAGACAGACCCCTGCTAAGGTAGCCTAGAATGCAGCAGGCAGTCCTGGAAGCTACATCCAGACAGACACATGGAAGAACTATTTTCCAATATCCAGCTCTTCAAATGGTTAAAGTACATACAGCCAGCAAGGATTAAAACTTTTCGATTATTTTGGTTTGGGAGATGTTTCCACTTGTAAATGCTGCTGCTGACTCTGTCTTAGGTATAAGAGCAGCTATGGAAATGATCCTGGAGAGTTGAGGTGGCCTGGTACTTGCAATGTAGACCAGGCTGGCTGCTCTGAGTTCAGTTGTAAATTCCAAATTGATCAAATCTTTTTTTTTTCTTGGTGTCTATGTGGTTGCTCTGGGGTCCACTCTACATCTTAGGTTCTCATAGGCCTGCCTATGAGATTAAAGTGCTGGATTAAAGGTGTGTACCACCATGCTCAGCTATGAGCTTGGTCGTTTATGCTCTCATTTTTTAGTTGATTTTTCAGGGGTCATGCTGGGATGGAACCCAGGACCTCAAAGTAAGCACTGGACCATGAAACGACACCCCCAGATCCTTTGTAGTTGAAGTTTATATTTTATTGCCCTTCCATAAGAAGCCTTCTCAGATGTTGGAATCTGCCTGATGCTGTGACTTCCTGAGGGCATATAGTCTACTGGAGAAAGATGCGTCACCGGTACAGACGGTTAACATCACCATGCCCTCTTCGATGTGCTCTGCTGCCTCCTTTACTTGCACCCACAGGAGCCAACCAACTATCCCTGGAATGTTGACCACTGGGAACCAGATCTGTGAAAACAGCTGAACCAATTTTCCACGTTCAGCTTGGCGTCTCCGTTGATGAGAGTCAAACCACTTAGCATCTTATTCTCAGACAGGTTTGTGGCGTCTGCTTGTGGGAGGCAGACACAGTTGCATTTTGAGTTCTTATGTGTGAACTAAGCACAGCAAACACGGCTCAAACATTTTACAGGTATCTGAGGGTGCATAAAGCTGTTGCCTAATTCAGCCCCCCATCCCTCACCCCCCGCCTTGGACTTTCTCTCAAGGGTGGCCTGGCATATCACATGATGCCTATTTGGAACCTGGCAGTAGTAACAACGGATAATTTATCTCACACAGAACATTGCATTTAAAGGTGATGATTGTACATCTGAAGTGTTCTAACAGTTCACTGGAAAGTTCAAGGTGTTCACTGAACTATACTTTTCATAGCAGATGCAGCAGGCTGAATACAGAAAAACATTTTCATGAGACTTCCTTTGCCCAGGTTCTTAATTTCTTCATCACACATGGAAAGACCTCAGAGCAAAACAGCCTGTGAGATTTGACTTACCTGTACCTCGGTATGGATTGCAGCCAGCGTGGTCCCCTGCCCTACCCCAGAGCTCCGTTCTCTGAGCTGTTTCCTTGTGTGCTTGCTGTCTGCATAGGCTGCAGCTCTCTTCCTTTCCCCCAAGACAATTTGGAGAATGTTGGAAAGGACAAAGTGACAAGAACACACATGAGTTACCTTTGCTCGTCCCCATGTGACACAGTAAACCTAAGCACTGGCTGCTCTGGACGTGGTCCTCAGCTCAGGGCAGCAGGAGCTGTGGATATGGAGATCCTCCTCCCAGACCACAGCACCTGTGGATGACCACGATCAGGACTTAGAGCTGCCTCCTAGACGCCCACCCTAAGTGCTCAGGAAGTCCTCAGTCCGATGCCTCCAGTCAGCGCTGTCCCTGGGTATGAGGTCTTGCCTTCAAGCTTCCCTGGGGCTGGTGGGAACGGTCTAGCCTGGTGCCATCTGGGCTTCAGTCTTCAGTCTGCTCCCGTTCCCCTCCCGTACAGATTCCTCTAGAAGACGGTCCTTGAGGAGCCACTTGGAAAGAGCTGGAATTTTCTTGAGCTGCTCAGCTTAGCTTGGAAGCCCCAGTTCCTGGAGCTGACAGAAGCGCAGGGGACAGGGAGTTTGCGGCCAAGGAGTTTGCGGCTGCTATGCCCACCCCACCCCTCTCCGGGATGCTTTAACACTGGAGGAGCAGGGCTGTGAGGCTGAGCTCAGGTTCCAAAAGGCTGGCTGCTCTCCACAGTCCTCTAAAGTGGGCTCTGTTAACTAAACAGACATTAAAACAAACTTCTGCACAGCCAGTAGGAAGTGTGCGAAGGACAGCTTGGCTACTTTGTATCCGAGGCAGGGGGGAACAGCAAGCTTTCGAGCTGAACCTAAAAGGGCAAAACTTGCTCCTGACCCGTGAGTGGGAAAATTAGGGCATGATTACGCAGGATTACTCCAGTACTAGGGGCTTAACAAACGCAGCATCACCACACTGGCTCCCAGCTGTCCAACCAATCCAGGAATTTTTGTTGCCTTGCTGTAGGATACAGTGAAGTGTGGATTTTTGTTCCATCACAGCCTTGGCCTTCCCAACCTGAAACCTCTAGAACAGTGGTTCTCAACCTGTGGGTCGCGATCCCCTTTGGAGGGTGGGGGTCAAAGGGCCCTTTCACAGGGGTTGCATATCATTACAATTCATAACAGCAGCACAATTATGGTTATGAAGGAGCAATGAAGTAGTATATGGTTGGTGTAACCATAACACGAAGAACTGTATTAAAAGGTGGCGGCATCAGGGAGGTTGAGAGCCGTTGCTCTAGAGCCATCAACTGGAAGAGGTTCTCAGAAGAGTGGCCTGAGTGGCCACCCTCTGTCTGAGGGGACAGATGCTGGGACTTGGGGTGACATTTACACAAGCTTGGTCAGTTGGCCCCTTCCTTACCCCCACCATCTGTGGGAGGCACAAGGAAGAGAGGTGGGGAGGGCTGTGTCAGCCCTGGGTTTCTGGCTGTGTGCTGTAAGCAGACCCTTCCCCTATCTTACGTCCATTGAGCTGTAGCTGTAATGTATGCACAAGAGTCTGCGCTGGCTTCTCCAGACTTTCTAGTGCACAATGACAGGCCTCCCTGGCTCCTGGCTTCCTGCACTAAGCCCAAATATCCCAGAGGGGCCAAAACATTTACCATTTGGCCTCATGCCTAGAGTGGAAACTTGGGCTGTTTAGCTTCACTTATTTCCTTCTTTAAAAAAGAAATCGGCTTATTAACTTTAGGCATAATTTGCGTATGTAGAAACGAAGCCTAGTCGAGTGTACTCTCTGATTAGTTCTGACAAGAGCGTACAGCAATGGAACCGCTACCATAATCCAGTTATGAAAATGTTTCCACGGCCCCCCAAGTTCCCTCCAGGCAGGGACAATCACTTCTCAGCAGCTTCTTTCTAAGGTCTCAGAAAAACAGAGCCATACACTTTTAACTTGGCTGGACTTCTGTGGCAGCACAGAATGCTCATGAAGTTTATTCTGCTATGGACCGAATATTTGTGTTCCCTAGAGATCACACACGTTGAAGCCTACCCCTCATGAGGTGATATTAGGAGGTGGGCCTGTGGGAGTGGTTAGGCCTTAGGGATGGAGCCCTTTAGATGGTGTGTGTGTGTGGGAACAAGGGATCCCTCTGCTCTCTACCTGTGAGGAGACACAGGTAGGCAGGGCTACCTGCAAACCAGGAATCGGGCACTTATTAGACACCTGATCTACAAAGAACACCCTGGACCTCATCTCCAGAGCTGTTGGTGGTTTAAGGGTGTGGCTGGTGTTTAAACACCCATCGATGGTCTTTGCAACACAGCAGTCTGGACTGAAGAAGATGTCCACATTTTGCTGTTTGATTGTACCCATTTGTGGTGGCTGAATCCTGGGTCTTCCACACTCAGCCACAGCTTGCTCATTCTCTGTGGGATATAGTGCAGGTGCGTGTGGATTAGTTCTAACTTTCAGATAATTATAAGTGAGAAGATAGCTTGGTATGTTTGTGATGTATTTCTCCTCTCCATTCCCCTTGGAGAGGAGAAGAGTGGCTGTGTGCTGGGAAGAGCAACCTCCATTGAAGATTGGCCTCTGTAGGGCTGGCCTGTAGGCAAGTCTGGGGGAATTTTCTTTTCTTTTCTTTCTTTTCTTTTTTTCCCCCCAGTATCAGAGCTTTATTGGGGGGGGGGGGGGGGG
>CABHPR010114609.1:14119-28113 GCA_902168415.1 Peromyscus melanophrys | reverse complement strand
CACTTAACTCTTTCTAGTAAGACTGGGTCACCACATGACCTCACAGGGTTGCCCCTGCATCATTTTGTAGCACTCCAGAACTGCTTTCAGTCCATAGAACATCTCTCTCCTTTGGGATTTCTGCTGGATCAGTGCCACTGCATGTCTTCCCTTGTCTTCCACATTCAGTGGTCCCAGTGGCTTACTGGCAGTCAAGACTAGCCTGGGCCCAGAGGTTCAGGAGAGAACATGGCATTGAGAGGCTATGTTAATATGTTAAGATATGGGCAAGTGTGAAGCCATGCGACCATGAAGGCTGTGTTGGGTGGGAGGGACAGGAAATGCAGTACTTGAAGCAGGTGTCCTTTGTAGCCTTCCTCTCCTGCTCATTCTGTTTGGTGATGGAATGCAGCTTAGTGATAGAGCACTTTATTCCCAGCACCACAAACATCAGCATGCTTGGAATTTAGTAATTTATGTCGAATATTGCAGTCTTTGATTCCTTCTCCCATTTCCGTTCTCTAGAGAGAATGTATCTTTGGAATGTGTGAACCCAAGGAAAAAAATTAGATCTTTAAGTTTTATCTCCACAAATGACATAGATGCTATGTATTATTCTGATATTTCCTTCTTTGTCTAAGAATGGGCCTTCAGCCACTGTGGTGAAGCACATCTTTAATCCAAGCACTCAGGGAGGTAGCGGCAGCTGGATCTGGATGAGTTCAAGACCAGTCTGATCTACATAGCAAGCTCCAGGTCAGGGCAAGGCTACATAGTAAGACTCTTTCTCAGAAACAAAATAAAACAACAAAGAATGGGCCTTGGCAGTATCCCATGTTAGTAGGTAGTCATTTCATTATTTTTGGCTGCTGTATAGTATTTCATAAAATGGATAATGCTTTGTTTTATTTTAGCTACTTTCCTGTTGAGTGACATGAAGGTGTTTCTCTGTTCTAGATGATGCTTACTGTGGCTTAAGAGTTGGTATTCTGTTCCTAGGCATTGATCTCAGCCTTCTTCAGTTCACAGGGAGAACTTAATGGTGAGTGTGTGTGTGTTTCTGTTTCTTCAGTGCTGGGGATCGAACCGGGGCCTCATATATGCTAGGCAAATGGGCTGTGTCACCAGCCCCGATATCTTGCATTCATGATGAGCATGCTGTGCTCCTTCTCTGGTGCCCCATCCGCTGATAACCAAGCCCTGCATCGACTAGACATCCCTTCTTCCCATTCCTGGTCTGATCACTGTCAAGCACCAGAATGGGCCCTTGGGATTCTTAGACCTAGACTTTGCCTTCTTTGTTGCCACTGCCTTATGCTGTGGTTTTCTCACTTACCAGGTTAAATGCTGTGTAAAGTGCTTACAGTACTCAGGGGACCGAGTGATGTGTGGTGGTGATGCAGTCACCTGATTCCAGGCTTGACTTTCTGTTGTTGTTTTGAGACTGCCCCTGAGTCCTGGTGAGTCGAGGCCCCCCTGGCATGGGAGCCCGGAGTCTGATAGAACTGGAGGGAAATACCCTACCTTGGGTGCAGGCTGAGCTTACTTTGTGTCAGGTGCAGGCTAAATTTACTTTGTATATCTTTTATTGTCGAACTCTTTGAACTTATTTTGCATTTGAGTGTCCTTACAAGAATGTTGTATTTAAAAACAGGGCGGTGGTAGTGCACATCTTTAATCTCAGCACTCAGGAGGCAGAGGCAGGTGGATCTCTGTGACTTTGAGGCCAGCCTGGTCTACAGAGCAAGCCAAGGCTACACAGAGAAACCCTGTCTCAGGAAAGAAAAAAAAAAAAAGAATATTGTTTTTGGAATTGTAACCAAGGAGCTAGAGACATGGCTCAGTTAGTTAAGAGTGCTTGCTGATTGTTCTTGCAGAGGACATGCGTTTAGTTTCTGGCATCTACTCTGGCTGCTCACAACCACTTGTGACTCCAGCCCTGGGCTTCCGTGGACTCCCACACTGACTTGTGCGTACACAGACACATCCACAGAATTAAAAGTAAACATTTAGAAACTGTAATGCACTCTACTAGTGAACGGAAGGGGGGGGGGTGTGACTCTCCGAGCTTGGCTGCAGTATAGATGCAGTATACATAGTCCATCAGTGGGAGACCATATGTCTCAGACATGCAGAGTGGCACATGCGACCGCCACCGCGGACAGAGAGCTGCACTGTCCAAGTCTGGGCTGTGTGGAGAATGTCAGCGTTACAGGAGTCCAGAGGAGGGAGACAGAACCAAAGTATCACTTAGGAATTAAGCAGTTCTTATTAAAGAGGAGTAGATGGTTGAGAAATGCCAAGTTCACTTAGTGCACACATTTAAAACTATTTTAATCACAAGGGGCTTCCTGAATGGAGGAGACTGAATTAGGTCATATTAAGTGCTTAAATAAATAGAAAATAGTATGAAAATAAAAGATCACTGGGCAGTGGTGGCACACGCCTTTAATCCCAGCACTCAGGAGGCAGAGTCAGGCGGATCTCTGTGAGTTCAAGGCCAACCTGGTCTATGGAGCGAGATCCAGGACAGGCACCAAAACTACACAAAGAAACCCTATCTCAAAAAAAAACAAAAAAACAAAAAAAAACCACTGGCTGCACCTGCATGGTGGTTCTGGGGGATCTGATGGATCTGATGCTCTCTTCTAGCCTCTTTGGCCACTGCATGCACATGGTACAAGGACAACCTCGTAAACACTCATACACATAAATTTAAAAAAATAAGGGCCAGGCAGTGGTGGCGCAAACCTTTAATCCCAGCATTCAGGGGGCAGAGGCAGGTGGATCTCTGTTAGTTTGAAGCTGGTCTGGTCTACAAAGAGAGTTCCAGGATGGCCAGGGCTACACAGAGAAACCCTGTCTTGAAAAACCTAAAATAAAGTAAAAGGACATCAGCAGTATTTCCATTGGACATTTACAGTGGGTTTTTTTTTTTTTTTTTTTTTTTTTAAGCTGAGGATCGAACCCAGGGCCTTGTGCTTGCTAGGCAAGTGCTCTACCACTGAGCTAAACCCCAACCCCTTTTTTTTTGGTTTTTCGAGACAGGGTTTCTCTGTGTAGCTTTGTGTCTTTCCTGAAACTCGCTTTGTAGACCAGGCTGGCCTGGAACTCACAGAGATCCGCCTGGCTCTGCCTCCCGAGTGCTGGGACTAAAGGCGTGCGCCACCACCGCCCATTTACAATGTTTTTCACTCACTTAGAAAGCTTTCTCTTCGGTCTGTCGTCTTCCATTAAGAACACAGCTGCACAACTTTTAAATCATCTCCTTAAAGAGGCCTTCCTGACCACTTGAGGATTCCATGAGCTACCAATACACTTGTCTGTCCCATTACCTTATTTGTCTTTTTTAAAATTTGATTTAATAAGGTTTTTTCACATTTATTTATCCATCTCGTGTGTGTGTGTGTGTGTGTGTGTGTGTGTGTGTGTGTGTGTGTATGCGCGCGCCCTCACCACTGTAGCAGTATGTGTGGAGGTCAGAGGACAGCTTTCAGGACTTCTCCTTCCACCACATGGACCTGGGGGTTGAACTCAGGTCATCTTGCTTGGAGGCAAGTGCCTTTACCAGCTGTGCTATTTTCTTGGTTCCTCCTCCTCCTCCTCCTCCTCTTCTTTTTTTTAATTTATTTTTATTTATGTGTATGAGTGTTTTGCTTACATGTATGTAAGAGTACCATGTGCATGCGGTGTGTTCTCTGAGGCAAGAAGAACTGTTCCCTTGGAACTGGAGTTACAGTGAGCTGCCATGTGAGTGCTGGGAACCGAACCTGGGTCCTCACCAAGAAGAGCAAGTGCTTTTGACGGCTGAGTCATCTCTCCACCCTGTATTACCTATTCTTTGCGTAGCACTTGTCATTATCTAGTATTTTTCTGGCTTCCTTTCATATTTGCTTGTAGTCTCTAAGTAGAATTGGCCTTGGCTTATTGTCATTGTTATTTGATCACCTTTGATAATTATTCTGGCCAGGATGAGCCACCTAACTTGCTTGTCTGGAGTCACTGAATCATTTTCCTGAAACCAGAGAAGGGTGGCAGGGACTTGACCTTGGGGGGCATGCATGCTGAAGGCAGAGGGTAAAGATGGGATACTGCTTCTGAGGCTGCTGAAGGCTGAGAGAATGGAGCAGTGAGCAAGACAGGAATAGAGCCCTGCAGGAGGACACAAACAGGGTTGAAACCAAAGGCTGAGTCCTGAGGTCACCTGAGAACAGAACGGTAGATGGAGAGTAAAGAGGGCTGGGCAAGCATCTCAGGACAGGTCCTTAATAACCACAGAGATCACTGAAACAGTCCAGCTGCTGCCTCCTGTCCCTCCCCTCCCCTCCCTTCCTACCTCCTTTTTTGTTTACTTTTAAAAGCATTACTGTGTTTGTATGGATGTGGAGGTGCACAAGTACCATGGTACATGTGTGGGAGTCATAGAACAGCAATTGGGAATTGGTTCTTTCTTTTCACTTGTGAGTTTACAGGATCAAACTCAGGTCCATCAGACTTGGATGTAAGCACTTTTACTCACTGAGCCATTTCATTGGCCCTCTCTCAGCATTCTTGCTTTTTGGTTTTTCAAGACAGGGTTTCGGGATGGGGATTTAGCTCAGTGGTAGAGCGCTTGCTAGGCAAGCGCAAGGCCCTGGGTTCGTTCCTTACCTCCAGAAAAAAAAAAAAAGGAAAAAAAAAAAAGACAGGGTTTCTTTGTGTAGTTTTGGTGCCTGTCCTGGATCTCGTTCTGTAGACCAGGCTGGCCTCGAACTCTCAGAGATCCGCCTCCCAAGTGCTGGGATTAAAGGCATTCTTGCCTTTTTAAGGAATAAGCTTTTGTCATATAGAAAGGATCTGGTAGTTAACATGCAGGGCTCCAGGGAGGTTGCCTGATGCTGTGTGTGTGTGTGTGTGTGTGTGTGTGTGTGTGTGTGTGTGTGTGTATTTGGTGTGCTGCATGCTTCTTTTTCCCTCCTCAGGAGCCTGTTTTCTGTTGTTGTTTAAATTATTATTATTAGGCTATTTTAAAGACAGGGTCTCATTATGTAACTCTGGCTTTGTCCTGGAACTTATTATATAGATCAGGCTGGCCTCAAACTTAGAGATCTGCCTGCCTCTGTCTCCTGAGTTCTGGGATTAGCAACAAGTAGTTTTAACTGAACCATCTCTACAGTCTCTACAATCTTTTTAATTACGTTTTTGTTTTTTTGTTTTTTTGTTTTTTGTTTTTTTTTTTTTGATTTTTCGAGACAGGGTTTCTCTGTGTAGCTTTGCGCCTTTCCGGGAACTCGCTTGGGAGACCAGGCTGGCCTCGAACTCACAGAGATCCGCCTGCCTCTGCCTCCCGAGTGCTGGGACTAAAGGCGTGCGCCACCACCGCCCGGCATACGTTTTTAATTTTTAAATTTTAGGGGTGTGTGTAACAGCACATATGTGTGGTGGTCAGAGAACAGCTTTGTGGAATCAGTCCTCTCCTACCGTGTGGGTCCTGGAACTAAACTCAGGGTGTCAGTCTTGGTGGCAAGTGCTCTCCAGCTCTTCAAAACAGTTGATTCAGCTATTTTATCTTTTAGAAATTATTACCTTTTTATTTATCCATTTTGTATGCATGGGGTAGAGGGTGGGGTGACATGCAGGTGACACAGTTCACTTGTGGACATCAGAGGACAACTTGCAGGAGTTGGCTCTTGAGGATCAAATTCAGATAGTCAGACTTAACAGTGCCTTTACCTCATTGAGCCATTGGGTCAGCTAGTTTGTCTTTAAACATGCTTCCTATGTGGATGCCTGCAGTAGTCTTGGAGCTCCCTTAAGGTGGTTGGAGGGAGGGAGGGAGCATTCCCCTCCTTCTGACCCAGGCGTAGGAGCTGGCCTCCACAGCTGTAGGAGCTTAGGGCTGGATTGAATCTGAATCTGGAGTGGCTCTGGATTTTGAGAAGGGACATGAGAGTACTAACTCTCGGGTAGGAATCTACCAGTGAAGCACAGAAAGAAGTAAGAAAGAGGCCAGGCCTTGGTAACACGTGCCTGGAGAAGCTGAAGCCAAAGGGTCTGGGCTTTATAGTGAGATCCTATCTCAGTAGTGGAAGACTGGCTGGCCATCCTTTGGTGGTGGGTTCCAGGTTTGCAGTAGGCTCCAGACCATTGCCTGGAATGGTCTTTGAGTTTATAGCAAGAACAGGGACTTTGATGTGCCAAAGAGACATGAGAGAGGCTGTCACTAACCCTCTTGGAGATGTTCTGTGTGCTTTTCTGTGTAGCTTGGACTTTACGTAAGCTGAGAGGAATCAGTAAAAACAGTACTTGCCGAGACAGAGTGCTCTCTGCAAGGCTGGAGAGTGTGACACAGATAGGATAGTCTAGGCAGGTCGTCTGTCCCGTGTGAGGCACATCTGCTCTCCAAACGAAGAGAGTGGCCCTGGTGACTGCTACAGTTTCCAAGGATGCCCTGTCATTGCGTGCTGTTCTGCATTCTAAGCTTGTGCCTTCATGTCCCCACTTCTCTTCTCTTTATTTTTTTTTTAAAGATTTATTTATTTATTATGTATACAGTGTTCTGCCTACATGCATGCTTGCAGGCCAGAAGAGGGCACCAGATCTCATTACAGATGGTTGTGAGCCACCATGTGGTTGCTGAGAATTGAACTCAGGACCTGGAAGAACAGCCAGTGCTCTGAACCTCTGATCCGTCTCTCCAGCCCCCACCCTTCTCTTTTTTGATCAGATTCCATAGTCCACTCAGACCTGTATTCTAGATTACCAGCTGCATGCCCAGCTTGACTCTTTGTGCACAATTTACTAACACTAAGGTTGCCAGCCAGCTTGTTCCATTAGCTGTCAGGTTAATGATTTTGAAGTTTTGGGGGAAAAAATTGAACTTTTTCTGGGCATGGTGGCACATGGCTTTAGCTCCAGCACTTGGGAGGCAGAGGCAGGTAGATCTACATGAGTCTGAGGCCAGCCTGGTCTACAGAGTGAGTTCTAGGACAGTCATGGCTACACAGAGAAACCCTGTCTGAAACAAAACAAACAAAAGAAACATTCACAGACCAGATATCATAGGAAGGGGCAGAACCCAAATGCTTACATGGAGGGCCTTAATGTCATCTGCCATTGCAAACCAGTGCTTTTGAGACTTACAGGAGATTTTGGCATTGGGAAGCAGGTTTAAATGCTTGCCTGTAGGGTTTGTGTATGTTTCCTCTGCTCTAGTGAAAGCCTTCTTCCTCTACTCTAGCTACCCTCTCTTCCCTGAGCTCTCTTTCATATTGCTTCAGTTCTTCCTATGAGCAACTGGATATCATTTTCCTCCTTTAAGAGCCCAGTTCAGGGCCTCAGTTTAGAATCAGCAGTCTTCCACAGTTCCACTTGAATTATGGCCTATAAGGCTTTCAATATCTGCTCAGGCAGCACAGTGCTTTGCTCCTTTTCTTTTTTCATTGTGTAACCCAGGCTGGTCTCTCATGATCCTTCTGTCTCAGCCATCCTCATGTTGAGATTCCAGGCCCATGTCACAATACGCAGCTTAGCTCCTCTTACAGAGACCTTTCACCCTGTGTTCTGATTTCACCTAGGAAAGAGATGAGTTGTACTGTCCATTTTACAGATAGCAAGCTGAAGAGCTAGATGGGAGGGAGAGTCACACCTCTGATCCCAGTATTTCAGCTTTGGGGCTAGGGAGATGGCTTGGCAGTTAAGAGCACTGACTGCTCTTCCAGAGGACCTAGATTCATTTTTCAGTACCTACATAGTGGCTTGCAACTGCCAGTAACTCCAGTCCTAGGGATCCAGTGCCCTTTTTTGCCTCTTCAGGCATTGCATACACATGATGTACAGACAGCAAGCAAAACATCTGTACACATAAAAGAAAAAGAAAAAAGCAAAATCAGACAGCATGTTCCAACTCACTCAGGGACCATCACATAAGAGGAGGGTGCAAAGATTGTAAGAGCCAGAGGTTGGGAAGGATCAGAGCAAAAAGTGTCTTTTTGTTGTTGTTGGTTTTTTGTTTTTTTTTTTTGCTTTTTGTTTGTTTTTGAGACACAGTCTCTCTGAATAGCCCTGGCTGTCCTGGGACTCTCTGTGTAGACCAGGCTGGCCTCAAACTCTCACAGAGATCCGTCTGCCTCTGCCTCAGGAATGCTGGGATTGAGAGCATGGACCGCCACACCTGGCATTACTGGAAAGAATTCTTGAAGGAAGGAAGCTTCTCATGATTTTATCCCATAGTAATGAGCATGATATCTGCTCAGTGTGTACATGTTCAACAAAGGCAGCAGAGGGGGAGAGAAACAGTCTGCCGGAGAAGTGAATTGTGCCTGGTTTTCCTCTGGCTTACTTGTGACTCATGTCCTCTCTCAGTAGATGCTTTCTTGCAGCTGAGCGTGTTGGAGGCCTGGTGGATGCATTGTTGTTGTCTGTTGTCTGTCCTACTGAAAGTGCACAGAAGGGAGCAGAGGTCAGGGCCCGAGGCCCTGGTCTGGAACTACGCAGAGACTTCTGTGGCACAGCCTAGGAGAATCTGGTTTCTCTTCCTAAATGAAGCCTGTGTAAAGAATGGTGAGTAGAGCAGCTGGACCCTGACGATACTTGGGCTCCTAAATTCAGAAAGTAGTCTAAAATAGAGTATGATAAAAAGTGACTTTTGTCATCCCCATAGGTTGTATTGTTTTATTAAACTTTTCCTTTTTTCTCTCTTTCTCTCTCTCTTTCTCCCTTCCTTTCTTTTTTTTTCAAAATGGACAGTACAACTCATCTGTACTGTCCATTTCTGTAAAATGGACAGTACAACTCATCTCTTTCCTAGGTGAAATCAGAACACAGGGTGAAAGGTCTCTGTAAGAGGAGCTAAGCTGCGTATTGTGACATGGGCCTGGAATCTCAACATGAGGATGGCTGAGACAGAAGGATCATGAGAGACCAGCCTGGGTTACACAATGAAAAAGGAAAAGGAGCAAAGCACTGTGCTGCCTGAGCAGATATTGAAAGCCTCAGATAGCTCAGGCTGGCCTTGAAATCTTTGTGTAACTGAGGATGACTCTGAACTTCTGATCTTGTCTCCATTTTTCAACTGCTGGAATTAACAAGTGGCTGCTACCATGACCACTTTTAAGTGGTACTGGGGATTGAATTCAAGGTTTCATGTATGCTAGGCAAGTACTCTACCAACTGAGCTATACCCTTAATCTCATTCTTTTATTAAAAAAAATTACGATTATTATTGATTATTATTACTATTGTTATTGTGTGTGTGTATACACATGTGTGTGTGTACCACAGCTTGTATGTGGAGGTCAGAGGACAACTTGTTTATGCAGGTTCTCTCTTTACATCATGTGAGTTCCAGTGACTGAAATTCTGAAATTGAACTCAGGTTGGCAGGCGTGATGATGTCTTACTGACCCCCATTAAATTTTTTTTTTTTTTTTTTTTTTTTTAACAACAGTGTCTCTCTCTGTAGCTTGGATTGCCCTGGAGCTCACCTAAACTAGCCTCAAATTTATGTTAGTCCTCTTGCTCAGCCTCTCAAGTGCTCCTGGTGTAAGTCACCACACTTGGCTCCAAGCTGCTTCCTGGACGGCCCTGGTGAGGAAGTCCTGCATCTCTGGGGCAGCTGTGGCAAGGCAGTAGGTATAGGGGCTGATCAGGAGTTAACTTTACCAAAGTAGCTCATGGCTTGTGTGGAGGAGGAGAAGATAGGAGCAGTTCTGCTAGGTCTCATGCTTGTGCTCACCTCCACAGAATTGGACACTGTGTGCTAGGGGAGAAGCTCTGGTCTTCCGTGGCCTGTTGCCTCCTCCGTGTGATGTGTCAGTCTTGCTTCCTGCAAGCATGTGGAGCTCAAGAGGAAGAATAAGGAGCTAAATGGCCTGGCTTCATACCCTAGGGATCGTCCTGGACCTGTCTTCCTCATCCTGTCCAGATTGCTTGACGGTTGCCTTCACCTTCCTCAGACTCTATCTCACCCTTCAGCAGCCTGGTTTCTGGGAAGAGGAGGAGCATGGGGACTGTGAAATGACTCGAAGGTTTGCCTTCGCTGTCCTTAAGTCCCCTCTGGAACACAGTAGAGGTGGAGGGAGTGGGTGGGAGGGCCACTGGCTTGGCATTCTGCCTAGACCTCTGTTAATATTTCTGCTTTTCTATGGGTTGCTTCTCTCTCCCAGCTATTAGTAGATTATGAGCATGGACCCTTCTGTGATTTTGCTTGTCTTGAGACCAGGTCTTGCTGTGTAGTCCAGGCTGGCCTCAAACTTTAGATCCTCTTGACCTGGGCCACCTGATGGCTAGGATCACAGGCAAATATCATCACATCTGGATGACTTTATTTTATTTTATTTATTTTTGTTTTTCAAGACAGGGTTTCTCTGTGTAGTCCTGGCTGTCCTGGAATTCCTTCAGTAGACCAGGCTGTCCTAGAACTCACAGAGATCTGCCTGCCTTTGTCCCCTGAGTGGTGGGATTAAAGGTGTGCATCACCATCGCCTAGCTATTTTAATTTTTTAATTGAATTTTTTTCCCTCAGGCTATGGTGGCTCAGCCTTTAATCCTAGCACTTGGGAGGCAGAGGCAGGTGGATCTCTGAGTTCAAGGACAGCCAGGGCTACACAGAGAAACCCTATCTTGGAAAAAAAAAAAATCAAGGCTGGAGAGATGGCTCAGCGGTTAAGAGCACTGGCTGCTCTTCCAGAGGACCTGAGTTGAATTCCCAGCACTCACATGACAGCTTACAACTGTCTGTATAACTCCAGTTCCAGGGGTTCCAACATCCTCATACAGAAACACATGCAAGTGAGATACCAGTATACATAAAATAAAATTAAATCTTAAAAAAAATTCATACAATATATTTTGATCATGATCTCCCCTCCCCCAACTACTCCTAGATCCTCCCCCACACACATAACAACAACAACAACAACAACAACAACAACAAAACAACAACAACTGGGAACCTATGTCTACTTTCCTTTCTCAGCATTGGGACCCCATCTGGCTTGATGGCTGATTTTATTTGACTTGACTGTTAAAGATACCTTTTGGGGCTGGAGAGATGGCTCAGCCCTTTTCCTGAAGACCTGAGTTTATTTCCTAGTACCTGTAAGATAGCTCAGAACTGGCTGCAACTCCAGCTCCAGAAGATCTGACGTCCCCTTCTGGCCTCCTTGTGCACTGTACCACATGGTACACAGACATGCACAGAGGCAAAATACATACATACACACACACACACACACACACACACACACACACACACACACACACACACATATAAGATAAAACAACAACAAATACACCTTTTCATGCCTGACATCATGGCACATGCCTTGAATATCAGCACTCCTGAGGCAGAGGCAAGAGGATCTCTGTGAGTTTCAAGACCAGCCTGGTCTGTCTAGCAGCCAGTTTTAGGCTGGTCAGGGCTACATAGAACCTGTCTTACAAATAATGAATAAATGTAAAACAAAAAACCAGACACTTTTTCATGTCAACAAGTACAGAATAGATCATAAGAAGCCAGTGAACCTGAGTTCATAAGAAGCTGAGTGAATGTGTATGATTGACATGGGCAAGGACCAAAGCCTTGGACCCATGGGAAACTGGTAAAGCCTTTCCTCATATGGGTCAGGCTGAGCACTGGCTATGCTTTCGTCCTCTGGTTCATGTGTGAGTGTTCACTAACAATCGATCAGTGTGGGCAAAACTAGCAACTGCAGCTTCCTCCTCTCTAATGTTTACAGCCTGAGACTGCATCCTACAGACTCCTCCACTGAGGTCAGCCTCTTGCCTCCTGTGCTGTACCAAATAAGGAATCTGGGATTCCAGGGTGCAACTCCATCAGAGAGCATGCAGCTCGCCTGACTCCAGGTTTTCTGTACCGATATCTGTCTTTCTTCATTCCCTTAGTGCCCCTGGTCAGGGTTCTAGGACCAAGCTTTGTGGGATGCAGCAATAGATGACTGAATTATTTCATTGAGTGGTTGCATCGTAGTGCATTTATTTCATAATATTTAATCAGTTCATCCATGTTGTCAACAGCACATGCTCTGACCCTTTACTTAATATCTTGAAAGTCCTTGTATCTCTTCCCTCCTGCTTTTATCAGTAACATTTCATACTGTTCAACTCATTGCATACTTTCTCATTTGTTTATTACCTTCCTACTTCCAATAGGATCCAAGCTCCAGGCGAATGGTTTTTCTTCCCCTTTTTAGTACTTCTCAGCACCTGTTTGGAACAGTTCCTTGTATACACACAATGCTTAAGCATTGAGTGGTTGAATGTGACTTTTATTTGCTATATTCTGGGTGTTACATACATAGTGTGCTTGTATATACTTCTCTGTACCTCTGTTTACTATCACCTTGGGAAAGATTCTAAGAAATGGAACAGCAGAGTTAAAGTATATGCACATTTACCATACCAGTTCATGGAACCAGCTTCCCCCAAGAATGTGACTTTCAAGTGGCACATAACTATAATCCTAGTACTCAGGGCATGGAGATGGAAGATCAAGAATTCTAGGTTAAGCTGGGTGGTGGTGGCGCATGCCTTTAATCCTAGCACTTGGAGGCAGAGCCAGGTGAATCTCTGCGAGTTCGAGGCCATCTTGGTCTACAGAGCAAGATCCAGGACAGGCACCAAAAACTACACAGAGAAACCCTGTCTTGAAAAACCAAAAAATAAAATATAATAATACTAATTCTAGATTAACTTCTGCACATAGTGGGTTCAAGGCCTTTCTGGACTACATGAGGTGATGTCTCAAAAACTAAAACAGAAAAAAAAAATCCCAAACAAATGGAAGAAGGTCAAGCTGGGTTAGCCTGGGCTGCACAGTTAAATTTAAGCCAATCTTTCTCCAATTAAGCCAGTCTCAAACATAAAAAGAAACCATGCTGTGCTTTCTTTTATGTGTGATTTCTAGAAGATTTTATATAAATATATAAAATCATGTGTGTATATATGTATGACATGTAAGGCTCTAATAAGAGCAGGGTAAGAAATTGGAGGGTAGTGGTGGGGAATGTGCTCAGTATACAGTGTACTTGTGTGAAAATGTCCTGTGTAACACAGTACCATGTGTGATGACTATGTGCACTCAAAGTTGTTGATTGTGAGACAGTGTCTCACTGTATACCCTGGAACTCACTAGGTAGATCAGGCTGGCCTCCAACTCATAGAGATCCACTTGCTTCTGCCTTTTGAGTGATGGGGTTAAAGGTGTTTGGGTACCACCACACCTGGTGGTTTCTCTGTGGTTCTAAGAACACTGAGTCTTGTGTTTCCATGTGTTCCCCAGCTGACGGATGGGAGACATGGTCTGGTAACACCATGCTTCAGACTGTGACTGTGGAGCTAGCCTGCTTGACCTTGGGTAAGTCCTGTGCCCCTCAGTTCTTGGTAAGGGAGGGTAATAATGGTACCTATTTGGAGGGATTTTATGAAGGATCTTCAGTTGGGCTAAGGAATATGCTTAGACTAGTAACTGAGACAGTCACTTCAATAGGACTGGTTTGCTTTTGTAGTGCTGCTATCGATCAGAGCTTCGTATGCTCTGGGTCAGTGCTTATAGACAGGGGTTGGTTTTAACTTCTTTGACTATAAAAGGTTGAACTGGGGTCTCTTGTTGTCTGAGCTCGTTTCAAACTAAAAACTCTGTAGCTGAGGCTGCCTTGAACTGATCCTTTTGCATCCATCTCACAAGTGCTAGGATTATAGGCCTGCCCCACCATTTCTGGCTTAAGGTTAATCATCTTTACATATGCATGCTGGGCAAGCATGCTATCACTGAGCAATCTCCAAACCAGCCTTCTGATTGTTTTGCTTATTAACACTCATGAACTATAAATTACCGAATTTGTCTTTCAGTATTGCTTATGCAGTAATCCTCTGCCTGTAGAGTTTACATTTTTTGACATTCAGATATTTTCCCTTATAGTCTTTTCTGTTACAAGACCAGTGTTTAGAAAAAAGTATACTTTCCTATCTTGAAATTATAAAAAATGGCTTCTTGTTCTTTTTTTTTTTTTTTT
>CABHPR010114605.1:10877-23993 GCA_902168415.1 Peromyscus melanophrys | reverse complement strand
GTGTGTGTGTGTGTGTGTGTGTGTGTGTGTGTGTGTGTAGATCAGAGGATAGCTTTTAGAACTTGGTTCTCCCCTTCCACTGTGGGTTCCAGGGATTGAACTCAGGTCACCAGGCTTGTGTGACAAGCACTTGTTAGCCACCAAGCCATCTTTGTGGCCCTCGGATTTTCTAATATCTAATCATCGGTTCCCCATGTTTTCTGTCAGTTTTAATTTCAATGACAGAAACCACTTCCTGGAACAATACATCATCAATACGTATGAGTTTTTATGCTTCTATGTGACCCTAAATCTGGATAAAATCATGGAGGCCTTTCACTGCCATGCAAAGTCAACGAACAGAGAGGAAAACCAAAGGCCCTTGCACGATGAGGTATCAAATCAAGTGTAGCTCTACTTTCCACATGAGAGTTACAGTAACTGCTGTTTACCTCAAAATGAGATTTCTGTTCCAAAGCCTCAGAAGGGTGCATGGCCACCACCTGCTCTTCCTCCTGGGAGACAGGGGCTGGCTGTTCCTGCTCGGGGACAGACTTATCGGCTTCCTCTCCTCTTTCTTCCTTTGCTGCTTCTGTCACAGAAGAGGCCTCCTTCCCTTTCATGCTGTGAGGATCTGCAGGTGTGGACTCCGCTGCATCCACACTATCCCCCTCCGTGTGAGAAGCATCCCCGCTCCCACACACACTCATCACGCGCCTCTCCTCCACCAACACTGTCTCCTGCAGCACCTTCTCAGTGCTGAGGGGCTGTGAGGGTAGGGTCGATTCCACCTCGGTTTCGATGGACTCCGTCTTCGTTTCCAGTTTCTGTTAGGGGAAGAGCACAGTGTCGGCGTGACCCTTCATAAAACAAAACCAACAAAACCCCCAAAGCTGCTGCTCACTAGGATGTCCAAAGCCGGCATCAAGAACTCATATGCACAAACACTGATGGAAATAAAAGTTAGCTTTCGTTCCTCCTACCAGCTCTGAGGTGTGCCTTTCAACACACACACACAGACACACACACACACACCAGGACCTGCACAGATTTCTCAGAGTATTGGCAAAAGAAACAGAAAGCAATAAAATAGGCAAGCGGAGAAAAAGAGAATGGAAGCTTCGCTGCACAGTCACCCTGGCTTTGAACATGCTTAGACCCAACGGATGAGACAAAATGTGTCTAAAGGTTAAATGCTATTAAAATTTCCTAACATAATTGCTCTTGAGTACAGGATGCACATTCCTGAAGTGGGATGGGAGGTATACGACAGACACATGCAGCAGCAGCACAAAGGACCATCACTGGGGACATCTTTTGAGATGCAGGAAGGCAAGGTCACTGGGATGCAACACACAGACGCACACCTGCCACAGACTCACAAAGCAAAGCAAATGGGGCACATTCAGAAACACCAAGGAGGGGAGGAGGAAATGGCCACCTGCACCCAGCTCTGGGTAGTAGATGAAACCCCTCCTATGAACTCGGTGGGTTTTCGTGCAGACTCTAACAGACTGAGGATCTCCGAGCCGTCCATGAGCTTCTCCCCAGAAGACTGTTTAGTCTGAGTGAACAGAGAAACAAGAGTCAAGAGCGAGAGAGCGAGAGAGAGAGGAGAGACGCCTCTGACACACGGGTTCGCAGCTTGCTAGACAAAACTGGAGGCAGAGGGAAAAAAAAGGAAGGAGGAATGGAGGAGTCCACGTACAGAGCTTGGAAACAGAAAAGAATGGGGCATAACATAGCAAAGTAGGTGACCACGAGCCCTCGTGTGCTAAAGCAGAGAGTTACTACGTTCAGGGTGGCGCCGATTTAAGCAGGTCATTTTCCAACCTCCCCCCACCCCCCCCCTTAATTGCAAGCCACAGCAGCGTTATCACAGATCTTGGGAACAGGCAGCTAGAAATAAAAAAGGAAAAGTGTTTTAATGCTGACGTTTTAGACTGCAGTATTGATTTAATCATGGAAAAATAAAAAAGCCGGGTTGGCTGCTCTCAACATAAAGTCAAGCGGAAACGGGAAAAGGCTCAGGGTGGAAGGGCGCCGTTGGAAAAACTTTCATGCTGGAATCTTAAGCTGTGACCGAATGAGAGCCACTGGTTACCACCACTTGGGATGCGGACGACTCAGTGACGTAGTGAGCAGTAGCCACAGTAAAGGCCGGCTCCTGGGAGTAGCGCCACTCAGACAGGCTCTTCCTGCGTGGGCCAAAGGGCCCCACCTTCAACACCTCACTTTCGGGCACCTGCTGCGGTTTGCTGAACCGGGGGTGGGCAGGCACATCCTCTCCCAGCTTTGGAGCCTTCTGGGCATCGTCTTCCTCAGGGCTTTGCCGCCGAGATTCAGCTTCCTTGATGGGCGCCAGGGTTTCTGACAACCTCCGCTTCGGGGTCTGGACCTCGGGTCCTCTTCTGGATTTCTCATCAGCCAGGGATTCCAGGACCTCGTATTCCACCAGTAGGGGACCAACCTTCAGGGCTTCTGTGGCACCTCTCTCCATCTTCTGCAGAGCTTCCAGTGAGGAGGGCTGGGCAGCTCTCTCGCCCTCTTTAGCTTTCCCAGTCATGGTAACAATTCTTCCAGAGACGGTGTCATAGGATTTCCCTAGCGTGTACATCTTCTGCTTGTGCTCCTCTTGAAGCTGCATTTCTCTGGCCAAGTCATCGAAGCCATGCATGTCAATCATGCTAGATTTTAGCAAGTCAGCTGGGATCTCACCAGTTTTACTGCTCACGGTAACCACCTTGTAAGTCACAATCTTTTTCGAATCACCATCAACTACCTCAGTGGGTATTTTGTCTACAATAACCCAATCCTCTGTGCCCTATATTCAAAATATAAAATCTAAATTAGAAAAACTGATAGTGTCTTGTTTATAAAAGAATCCTTTACAAAAAAAAATATCAGGGCATAAGCTACACTCCAGCATGGGATAGGATTCAAGCAAAGGGTGGCTGCCATCATTTAAGAATTATGGCTAGAGTCCCCTCTCACCTAAAATCTATTAACTTCAACCCAGAATACATTCTGTGTGTGTGTTGGGGGGTGGTGTTGCAGTTTCATGTTTCTTTAAATAGGAAAATATCTTGGCAATGAATTTTATAAGAAATCTATTTGACCTTATGGTCGGCAGCTGGTTGTTTTTTAACTTAAGATTGGATGGTATAACTGAACTATTCAGCTTTATACATGTAGGCACAAAAGACAGTTTTCCTTGTTTGCTGTTACAGAGTGCTTCCCATAGCAGTATTTCCACAAGGAAGTAGAAGGTGTTCTCCAAGTTTCCGTAAATACCCTTTCCCATGTGTGCAAATGTATTTCCTTATCTAGGGACGTCCATTCATGACTATACTGGGTGCACCTGTAGCCAAGGTGTTGTAATGGAATTTACCCTGATGGGACACTACTGATTGGATCCTTTTATAAATAAGACTTCGTGGTCTGTAGAGTGTTCTAATCTTAACTAGGAACTGCAGTTTAATGTCTCAGTAATTTCTCTCCCACTTTCTTTAGCGTTAGTTCAAACAAGGCAGACAGACGGTAAAACAGGATGACATGGCTAACTGCTAACCAGCCTACCAGGTTACAGAAGGAGGCAAGGTCAAACCAAAGGTCAAACCAGAGCAGGCAAGCATTTTATTTCACATCTCTAACTAGGGTGCTCTAACTGTTTTCTATTTATTGTAGCCTGAAAACCTGAATCTAGATATATGCTTGTGTGAAGCAAAATAATTGCAGGTTGATCTACATGCTGGCATCAGACTACAAGAAACAAATTGAAAAAAATAACCTCTAGGGTCGATGGGACAGTTTTCTGAAAAATTATTTGATGAGAAGTGGCCACAGAATCAGCCGAGACGCCTTCCCGCATTTTCTTAATCACACTTGGCTAGCAAGAAAACCAAGATAAGTTCAGAGCATTCAGAAATCAGTCAAAGTCATTTAAAATAGTAGCAGTGTATAGATGAAAACAGACAGGGGGAGGGAGGGGCAGTTTCAGAAGATTATCACAAGCAGAAACAAAGCTTCAATGGCAATTTTTATCATGTAGAAGTCCTGAGGAATATGTAATTGATCACTAACATACTAAGAAAATTCCCTTTCCCAAAGTCTAAGCAAATTAACATACCCACCTTAGCTTTAAACAAGAAAAACTAAAGAGGTAAAAACCAGACACCTCAGTGACAAGACTGAAGACTGATTCCTTTACGCAAATACGTCGTGTTTGCTTTTTTACCTGAGACTCAAGGAATGGTGAACTTCCTTGCTGTAAAAACACAACTTTCTCAGAAATCTCTCTCTCTTCTTTGGTCTGTTTGAATAAAGGGGGTTGGAGAAGAGGGAGCAGACATTTTCCAGAAAGACGAGTTAGGAAGCGAGCACTGTATCGTATATGTATTCATAGTCATTCGTGTTTTCCTTGAAGCATTATTCATTTGGAAAGTGATCTAGAATCATTTCCAGTTTTAAAAGTCATCTCCAAATGGGCAACATTATTTCCTGAAATGGAAATAATGCTCACACAACTCAGATATTTTACATTTCCATAAACATAGCACACGGGAGGGATAGGGAGGGTTGCTTGGTATTTCACTGGGTTTCTCTCATGGCCCTAAGAGTAAGGACTAAAACAAAATGTGAAGAAAATAGTTTTTTTTTTTTTTTTTTTTTTTTTTGGTTTTTTCGAGACAGGGTTTCTTTGTGTAGCTTTGCGCTTTTCCTGGAGCTCACTTGGTAGCCCAGGCTGGCCTCGAATTCACAGAGATCTGCCTGGCTCTGCCTCCCGAGTGCTGGGATTAAAGGTGTGCGCCACCAACGCCCGGCCAAGAAAATAGTTTTAAAAGTAACAGGAGAGACACTCACTTCTGCTTCTAACAAATATCCCACCATATCCTCATGTACCTGATATGTGGTAGCGAAGAAATGTACACATGGCTGGTGCATTAGCCACCTGTCCTGGTTATACCTTTAATGTCACCTTGATACAACTTGGAGTCACTTGAGAAGGAAAACCTCAGTGGCTGAATTCCTCAGACCAGACTGGCCTGTGGGCATCTCTGTGGGGGGTTACTTTGATTGTTAATTGTGTAGGTGGTATCATGCCCAAGGGAGATGATGCTGGGCTGCATAAGCAAGCTGCCTAAGCAGGAGCCTGCCGGTGAGTCAGCAGCAGGCAACATTCTCCAAGGGATTCTACTTCAGGTTCCTGCCTGAATTCCTTCCTTCCACAGATGGACTGTGAACTGGAACTGCAAGCCAATTTGCTTCCCTAAATTGCTTTTGGTCAGATTGTTTTTTGTTTTTTTAATCACTGTACAGAAAGCAAAATGGAATACCATTCACTTGAACGAACACAGCCATTTTTGAATAGATGTCTTTGTTGGCCTCTAAGCAAACAAAAGTCAAACTTTATTTGAACTTTCATAATATGATAAATAAATTTTTAAAATTAATTTCAAATGATCTGAGTGGAAACTTTAGACCAAACTGTAATTTTCTTTAATGTATGGAATCAAACAACATTGATTTCATCCTTTGAGATGGGAAGCAGTTCTTGAGTTTTAAAGCATCCCTTTGTTATTTCCTTTAGTATTAAATAGACCTAATTCAAATGGTAAGCCCGCTGCTGCCCAGGCCCGTCTCTGCATAGTGTATAACTCCATACAGTAGGGATAGAAAGAATAGTTTCGAAATTAATCTAAAAATGACCAAGCTCTGTTTGAGGGGCCCCTGGCAGTGTGATCAGGATCTATCCCTGGTACATGAGCTGGCTCTTTGGAGCCCACTACCTATGGTGGGACGCCTTGCACAGACTTGATGCAGGGGTGAGGGGCTTGGACCTGCCTCAACTGAATGTACCAAGCTTTGCTGACTCCCCATGGGAGCCCTTATTCTTTTGGAGGAGGGGATGAGGGGCGGGGCAGAGGAGGGGAGACTGGGGGGTGGAAGGGGGAGTGGGAGGAAGGATGAGAGGGGGATCTGTGGTTGGTATGTAAAATGAATAAAAAAATAAATAAAATGACCAAGCAAAATTCAAAGTTTCTGGAAGAATGGAATTCTTTAAGTGAATCGTATCATTATAAACAATATACTTTTATGAAAACTCTTTAGAGTTTAGGCCACATTCAGAACCACGTGTCAATAACAGAAACGGCTAACAGAGTGGGATAGGTTTAGAATTAAATTCTATATATGGTCTACCTCCTAACCTAACAGTGCCTCTACTAATGAAGTAACTATTTGTCTACTAGTCATTTAGTAAGAACTGCATTGAAATGACTGTAGCGCAACATCTGGAACATTTTGTGGGACCTATTATAAATTGTGACAATACTATTCTCAGATGATTCTTTCAAACGAGAGGTAAGTAACCCATTTATATAGGAGAAACATAATTCCTATCCTGTTGCAATTCTGGAGGAGGACACAGCAAAAGATAAAATTTACTATGAGCAATTATTAAATGCAGATTAAAAACAAATACTTTCAGTAACAACTTCTTTTTCAAACAGAAGTGAGGAACAGGAGGGGAAGTTCACAATTATAGGTGCTCTTCCAGAATAAGGCTGTCAGACCTCTAATTATGATCATCGAGATAAACGTTATTCCAAAGATAAGAGCTAGGGAAAAAGCCAGGCACTGGAAACAGTGGGTTTCAGGCAACTTCCTGGCTTAAAAAATGGTAATTTTTAAAATATGTGCCTGTTACTGGAGTCACCAACAGGCCACATTTAGAACTGTGTTCCAACAACAGGAACAGCTAACCTAGAGGGATAGGTACAAAGTTAAAGTGTATTCATGGTCTACCTCCCAACCCAATCAGTGCCTCTACTAAGGAAGCGATAAATTGATAAGGAAGTGATAAGCTACTGATAAACTGAAGCCTCTACACCATTCCTCTATTACAGCTAAGAATACAGTCAAGTGTATATGTCAACCATTTTATTCAGTTATTAAACATTACTCTGCAATATACTTGGGATGCAAAGTCCTATTCAGGGGTACAAAATTCCTAATACTAATTCTCTCTTGGATTATTAAGGTTTTCTAATAATAAATGTTAGAGAACAGGTAAATTTGAAGACAAATATAAAAAGCTATAAATAATGGGAATCAACTAAAGTCAGTGTCTATCTCAAAGCTCTACTACATTATTAGATGCACTACACCTATGAGGTTCACTATATTATATAGTGAATATACCCGTGAATTTACAGCTCACATGCAAAAGAGGATAATATTGGTATCACACAGGCATTAATATTGCTTTTTGATTGGGATTTGGAAAATTTTGGTATCCAAGTAACCACTAAAGAACACAGCTCTAAAATGTGTTGGCCTATGTGCCACGTGCAAGGCCATTTTGGGAACTGTTTGTGCTCATTGTCTAGGAGAACATGTCTCTTTCACATGAGCTGATCTATTTGTTAATGTTAACAAGGACTTGATTTTATCCACTGCTTTGAGGGCGCCTCTGCTATTTCTCTGCTGTTTACTCAAACATTTGAAACTTAAAGTCACTGGCAATCAAAGCCTAACTTTATGTACAGTGAACACATGAAATTCTCAGAATATAATCATTATTAGTTCACTATACATTTTTCAACTTTAGTATTTTTTCTAATTGTTCATTAATAGTGGCATTTTACAGAAGTAACAGTTAGTATTCAACCACTACAGATAAAAAGATGATAAAATTAAAAATCTGAAGTCATTAGATTTTTTTCAAGATATCATTTTCTCACTAAAATTCATTAAAAAAAAAAGAAACCAACTAAGTTGGGGTCATAAATGTGAGGTCATTGAATCTAAGTATCTTCCTGATTCTGACACAGAATAGTATTATTTTATTTGTGATGTGAATTTAAAAAATAAGTTAAATAATTCTATGTAGACACAGCTGGGATTCTTTCTACACTGGATAATTAAAGTGGCCATATCAAATAACAGATACCAAGCAACTGATATGCTTTGAAAAATGTCTCCTATCCAAAATAAAACTGATTGTTTATGGGTCTGTAAACCAATATGCTTTGTACATTCCTAGCTGGAGGCTAAAGAGACTGTCTGCTTTTCATAAAGCCGGAAAGAAAAGCCAAGGTCTAAATGTAGAGACTGGAGTTGATTTAGACAATAAGAATGTTTTCTTTGGTCTTCTGGCTATCTATAGGGCTGCCAGCTGGACTATAAACTTGGATGTCACTGACAACTGTCTCATTCTGAAGAACACAAGGGAATGTGGAGTTCGCTCTGCTTGGTCCAGCTATCGAGAGAAGCACAGGGCTTGGAGCATGTGAGAACAGCTCTCCTCTTTCAGGATCGGAATTACCTAGCTTTTCTAGAACTCCTCTGCTGTCCAGCATCCATCATTCTCGACTTCACTCTACCCAGAAAAGGGCCTCCTGAGATTTCATGTGCAGACGATAGTGATGGGAGCTTGGCGTTCCTGCGGAGATGTGACAGCAGCCACCACGCCGGCTTTGCCCTTCCTTTTCCAGTCTGTGGACCCAGGTGGCATTGTCCTTTAGCTACAGAGGCATGTTTCTATTTGGATATGTTGAAAAGGGCCTTTCTTGGCTGTCTCCACTGTTTGTACTGACATAGAGAAGGCACAGCCATCCAGGGAACACTCAGGGCTAAGTCAAAGTACCACGCCCTTCAATTCTTAAGTCAACATCATTCTCTAAGATTCAGGAGTGCAATGTTTCAATCAGTCTTACGGCTTTGACTTTCAAAGTCTTCGTGTTTATTAACATCTCTTATTACCCAAATTCTCATTCGGAAAGGCTATCATCTACTATTTCCTTCAGTATCAGCATGGAGAGAGATGCTGGGATTCTTTTTGTTCGTTTTGTTTTATTTTACTTTGTTTTGCGTTGGTATCTATTTGTTCTGTGTATTTATAACGTAAGCCAGTATCTAACATCTTTAGAGCCAGAACATTGTTTCCAAAAGAGATAACAGAAATAAAACGATCCAGATTTGAAAACTACAATAAAATCTATGACATCATAATGGGTAAGCAATATTTTTAAAAAAGTGTGTGTGTGTGTGTGTGTGTGTGTGTGTGTGTGTGCATATGTTCATGTGTGTGTGCACACACGTGTGTATAGATGTGTGAGGTGAGTGAGGGCATACATGTGCCACAGCATGCATGTGGAGGTCAGAGGACAAGCTTGGGTTTTAGTTCTCATGTTCTGCCGTGTTTGAGGCAAGGTTTCTTGCTGTTCACTGCTGCACATGCCAGCTTGGGTGGCCCAGGAGCTCCGTGGGGAACTCCCTTGTCTCTGCCTCTTTTTGCAGCAGGTGTGCTGGGACAGCAGAGACCCACGGCCACATCTGGCTTTAGGGTGCACTTGGGGGACTCTTCAAACTCCTGTCCTCATATTGCATCATCAAATGCTTGACTCACCATTTCCTCCATCTACAGGTGCTATATTCTTAATCATGCAAAGACCACAATGACGACACCAAGCTGAACGTCAAACTTTGTCCCCTGATACTTAAGCAATCTGAGTGGAACTGGTGTTTAATGGTCCAGGGAGACTTTGGTAACAATACTTCTATTTATTCTGCCTAAAAAGAACTTTCTCAAAGTAGCTCAGATGGGTATCCAACTCTTCCCTTTTCGGCTGGGATGGGGGTTTGTCGTGAATGTAGAATAATGAGATACTGGCACTTCTGATAAACAGCTTTCAAAGGATGAGGAACAATGGGTGTAATTTGATTCTTATTTTCTCTGCAAGGGCTTCAGCATTGTGTGTATACTACTGTTTAAAGGCTTTCTCTCCCTCCACAGTTGGGGTTTTCATGCTCTATTCTGTCCCAGCTTCTTGGGCAAATATCTCACAATAAAAGGATCTTGATAAGAAGGCTAATCAATACAGGACTCTAAAGACGCAATTTCCCAAAACGATTTATTTTGAAAGAGGGAGATAGCAGGATGCTCTCTAATGGATGATCAAATGGCCATTACAGCCACAAAGTGAGAGCCCTGGAGTGACAGAGCTGAGCCCCCACTGTCACTTAAAAGTCAGTTTCCTTATATGGAAAAATCTTACTGAAAAAAGGACTTCGGTCATTTGCTTTTCCCATGTTAAAAAAACAAACAAAAACAAAAAACAAAAAAAACCCCACTGATTTAGAATTAGTTAAAATAACCAGTTCTAATTAAAATAAAAAACATTAAATTAAATAAAAGCCCAGAATTATATGCCAGAGTAATTATCTGTCCTGAAATGCTATCAACTTCTAACACCCACTTAAACAGCAGACAATGTTATCAGGCCTCATTTTCCAATTAGTGAGAAGAATAAACCAGTTTTTAAAGGCGTTTCTCAATGCAGGAGAAGAAAGGGTGTTTTCAGAAAGCATCAGTTCACTAAGAAATCATCAACTTCTCCCAGGTATAAAATTGACATTAAAGGTAAGAATCAGGCCATGTGGACTGGAGTCTCCCTGTTCTTGCCTGGTCATGGTCATTCTTGCCTGGCCATGGTCATTCTTGCCTGGCCATGGTCATTCTTGCCTGGCCATGGTCATTCTTGCCCGGCCATGGTCATTCTTGCCTGGCCATGGTCATTCTTGCCCGGTCCTGGTCTTTCTTAACACAATCTGATGCTGAGACTCATTCTTCATCCACCTGCTCTGTTTACCTAGCAGATATCTTGGGAGCACTTAGCACCTCATTCCAGGTCTGACCGCACCCCTTTCCCAGTCCCAGACCTTGTGGGGAAGTGATACCACCCGGGCAGAAGACAGTTAGCCCACAGCCCAAATACTGACCTCCTCAGGTACAAGTGGCTCAATCATGGGAGCATCCTCCTGCCTGGCAGCCAGTCGCACAGGGGACGTGGAAAGCCTCTTTTCCCACTCGTTTGTTAAGGCAGTTTCCGTAGAGGTTTCTAAGAAGGTTCTTTTCAGCTCGCTAATGTTGGTTTGGTGTTTCATCAGTTCATCTTGAGTTTTATCTAGCTCCTATGGTCAGAGTGAGAAGATTCCAATAGTCAAACTTTTGCAATGATTTTCTATAACCCCCTTCTCCTTTTAAAAATACACCAAACACATTTGTAGTCAAAAGGAAACTGAATTTGGGTCAGGGTTCAAGACACTACCACAAACGCTCTAGTGAAAATGTAGGATTTCCAGGAAAAGGGAGAGAAAAATAATTTAGTTTCACACAGCATACAAAAAAAAAAAAAAAAAAAAAAAAAAAAAAAAGGTTAAAGGTAAATTCTAAGGAGTGAAGTTTACATGTAACCAGAGGATTAAAACAAATACACACACAGGAAAAGGGATCTATGTCTAGGAGAGAATAAGGAATCAGAGTTAAGTCGAGAAATCATCCCCAGTCACTAACAGTTGAGCACACAGTTCATGCATCATGGTTCAAGTCCACAGGTATGCCATGGAAGGATCAAACACACACACAAGCATGCACTGGTGCATACCAATACCAACCTCTAACATAAGATTACTATGTTTGACATACACATTTTCACCCTTTATTCGCTTAATCAGACTAGTCTGAAAAAAGTGGAGAAGAGAGGGAACGGTAAGGGACACAGTAGTCAAGGGAACAAATGCCAGTCTACACGCCGTTGGCATGGTCACCGAGAGGGAACATGCAGAAAAACGTCTGAACATGGCAGACACACAATGACGTCTCACACACTGGTCTGGGGTTTTTGTTGTGTCTTTAATTTTCTACCTGTGCCTTCAGCTCTGCATCTTCCTCCTGGTCCGACTGGCAGCATCAGGAAAGAGCAGGAGATAAAGACAACTTACCAAGCAATTTACTCGAAGAATGAAGAAGACCTGTGGTCTACGCACACTCGCCGGTGGTGAGCACCATGGCGCTCTCGCATTCGGGTGCAATGCCTTCTTAGACACAAAGCCCAACTCTCACACACAAAGGATGAAGCTTCGTAAGAACAAAGCAACCACGGATTCTTTGTGCAGTGGTTCTCTGGCATCTTAACAGGCAGATGCACGTGCTTTGAGAAGGGACAGCGGGGGTTGGCAGATTGTCCTCACTGAACATTATTAGCAGAGGTTTTGGAGTCTGGAAGTTGGGGAATCAGTTCACAGCCCCTAAGAATGGCTATCATTATGGGAAAATGACAGCCCCTCTATATGCCAGACCTCACAATGATTATATGTCAGCTCTTGTGACTTACAGTTTGTAGACCACAGAACTGCAGCTCAAAGAGTTTAATATGTAGCCTCCTGCATTTTAAAACCATGTGGAGCCTTGAATTCCTTGTACTTAACACTTTGTTTTTTAATTATTATTATTATTTTAATTTTTGTGTATGAGTGTTTGGCCTACATGGATGTCTATGCCCCTCTCGTGGGCCTCGTGCTTGCAGAGGCTAGAAGAGGTGTTGGATCCTCCAGAACTGCAGTCTCAGATGGTCAAGAGCTGTCCTGTGGGTGCTGGGAATCTACACTGAGTCTTCTGGAAGAGCAGCCAGCTCTCTTAACCAGTGAGCCCTCTCTCTGGCTTCCACTTTGTTATTGAGATAAGGGCACCCACTTCAGTTTATACAGCGCTGGGATTACAGGTATGAACCACCATACCCAGCTGAACCTTCATGCTCAGAACAAGTTTTAGAGGAGAAGAGACTGATACACAGGATAAGGAAGGAAGTATAAACAAAATCAATTGCCATCAACAACACTACTATATCTTTCTTTAAAACAAAACAGGTAACTTTTTTTTTAAATTAAAAAGATACCCATTAAAATATCTCACTGGCAATTCATTGTTCTTTCTTTTCCATTTTGAAGGGCCTAGCTTATTCTTGGCCTACCATCGAGTATCAGTAACTGCGCAAGTGGGTCATGGCCCGTGGGCCAGCATGGTAAGGTGTTTCTCACCACGGCTCTCCGACCCAAGCAGAACCTGGTCTTCAGGTCCTTGTGAGACCCAGAGTCAAACGACAGCTGAGAATAAGGTCATGCTCAAGCAAGTAGCTAAGCAGAACGTTCCATCTGCCTACAGCTCAGCATTTCATGTTTGTTTTGTTTTGTTTCAGTTGAGACAAAGGCTTGCTCTATTGCCCAGGCTGGACACACACACACACACACACACATACACACACACACACACACACACACACACACACACACACA